>JBBPTZ010000437.1:0-22157 GCA_038094315.1 Phylloporus cf. tubipes | reverse complement strand
TAACTAGCGCCCGGTTTTGTGTTGGTGGCCTCGGTCCGTAGGCGTACCCCATCCCAGTCAGTCCGGGTAGCTCATATCGGTACAGTGCAACATCGTCCTCGACCCCTAGTTCCCCCCTCACGCGTGCGTCGACCTCGGAGGGAAGGTTTGCTGGTTGTATCGATTGGTCGTGACCTCGCTCACGCGCAGAGAGATTGTTGAATCGCCACAGAAATTCAGCCAGTATCCTTGGGTTCTTCCGGTAGTCGAACGCCGCAGACACGATCGTACCAGATGGGTCCCATCGCAGCAACCGAGCCTGGTCCCCATGAATCACCACCGAGAACGAAGAGTGCCGAAATTGCAGGCTGTGTTGGGCCCCCGCATAGTGTGCTAGTTGTCCACGAGCCATGATCCCGTTCACAGTGGCCGGCGTGAACGACCCTTCCTTGATTGCCGACTGACACGATTCTTTTGTATCGTCGCAAGGATCCTGGAACGCCACCCCGTCGGATTTCGCTTTGAATTCCATCCAGAGCTCCATCTGCGAGAAATCTGTTCTGTTTGGAGTTGCCACACCCTTCACCCGATTGTATACCGAAATGTCGGTCTTCAGCTTTAGATTATTGGCCGTATCTTCCTTCGTGCTTGTGTTCACAGCCTCAAGGTTTGGCATCCAGTGTTTTATAGCAGCGATCTGGTCGACCGGTCTTGTTATTAGATTGTGGCCTGCGAAAACACGCCCGAGTACTCACAAAGGGTCGATATTTGGCGCTCTCCACTCCATTCTTGGGGACTTTCTTGAAGGGATCCTTGGTAAGGCGGGGCATCTTCTTCTTGGTAGCAGGGACGAACGCCTCAAGGAATGCATCGACGGGCATCGGGCCCAACCACCGGCTGTTCATCTCGTTTCCAAGTTGAAGTCGAACTTGTTCGAATGTTTGTAACGTGGACGCGTAAGGTAGGTCTGGTCCGTACTTTTTTTTGGCTGGCGTCGATTCACTGACAAGTGGCGCGTTGGCTGCAGGTGCAACGTTCTCGTCCTGGAGAGTACCAGACATGTCAAAAAAACGCGGAAAATGAAGAAAAAGTGGACGAACGGAGTAGTTCGAGACGTGGATTTATAGTAGAGCGACGAGGTGGTGGAACGGGTGGTGGAATGGACTGCGGAAATGACACGTCAGCTACATATTAGCGAGGACTGTAATTGTTACACTAACTTGGAGGTGCTGTTCAATAGTTTGCTGGATCGGTGCGAGGTGATCGTCAGGTGCAAGCCTGAAACTGATTGTGACGCGACGCGTTCCTCGGTCACGTGACTACTTGAAAGCAACTGTTTCCGTGTATCGAATCTAATCTAATTCCTGATACAATGGTTTCAATAACGCTAAAACGATTCGGAATTATTAATGGCGAGTAGTCCGACCTCCGGTGGAATGATCGGTGGATAGGTGATATCGGAAATAATACAGGAAATGTGGAAAGGAAAGCCACACAAAGCTAACAGCAAGGAAGCCGATTTCCGGCTGGCGCGCGATCAAGACTAGTCTCGTGCGATCTCATAGATAAAATTTCACTAATAATTGACGGCTTTTAGCTCTCGTCCAACACGGTCAAAAAAGTGAAGCGTCTCTTTTCGACCAAGTATGCCATGAAAGCGGGTTTGAAAATCAAAAGCAGGTCATGAATGTCGTTGCGCGGATCTTCACCTACTAATTTTTCTTTATTCTGGATACCCATTTTGTAAACCTCGGAAAACGTCCACGCAGTCACACAGAATCGCTCGTGGTGCATCCGGGTAGTCCACTTGACAGACGTGTGACAAATGTGGAACGGCTGGTGGTATCTGAGATTTGGGAGTTTGAGCACAGGTTTCCAGAGATGCCCATAGTAGTGTCAGTACGGAAATGAAAACAAGATGGGGATTTGAAACAGCTCGAGGAGGTCAACGATAAACTTCACGTGAGCCAGACCTACAGTAAACCCCGACAGATTTGCTTGTCACCGTAAGGCAGCTTATCTAGCAGATGAAAAGACATTACTGTATGGAAACTCACATTCAGCTCTAAGCCTCGGGCACTGTCTGTGAACATTGTTAGTTCCACTTCTTCATGCGTCCGAGTTCTACAGGCCAAAAACAACGTCGGACTGCATCAGCATGAGAGATCATTAGCTGGTTATCCAAAGTGGAAAACGGGCCCCGTTTTGATCCCGTCTTGACAATGGATAACTGCTTTGTGGTTTGAAAGCCCACGTTTTGGCGTCGATTCTTGGCGTCGACTTCGTCCACGGTAACATTTTGTCGGAGTTATAGTCACCGCTGTCGGAGCCTGACATTGATACCATCTCATCAGTGGTAAAAACAATTTTCTGCATCTTCCGCTCCACCATGCCCTCCTAGACTGAGTTACTTAAAATACAATCCAAATGGTCAAGAGAACGAACAACGAGTAGTGAACGGCGAGTAGTACAAAGGTGAGCTGCAAGCTGGGAATTGGAACTCAGTCGGAGTTGCCGACTCTGCCGAGAGGGACCCGACTTCCAAGTCGACTCGCGACATGAAGACGGCAGCAAGCGGGCTTCCGGCTGGCACATGATGATCTCAGGAAACATTTCACTGATAATTGATCACTTCAAAGAACATACAGGTGCTCTTTATTTCGAGTGAAAGTGAGATGCTGAACGAGAAAACGGATTAGATATGATGGTCGACATTCGGTGACGTTCCTCGCGAGTCCCATCAGCAAAAGGGATAGACTGAGCGGTGACGCGTGACGTAGGAGAGACGTTGTGAGTGTAGTGCCAATGATTCGTGTGAAGGAACGAGTTGGTACCACTTCTCGTTCCAAAGCTGTGAGTCGGCATTCGCAGTACGATAGCTAGATCTGGGACACGCCATACGACGTAGTGCTGATGAACTGACCGGCATCTATTTTACTACATACAACTGCGTCGGTTATTGTAAGGTATGGGTACATCCTATTTTGCAATATTTTTCAGTCTGACAATCTCTGAAACGGGCTCCAGTAATAAGTGCTACGAAGCTTTAAACGGTGCACTTCCCGCTACTACAGAGGGATCATGGCGGGACCTAAGAGCAGTTGCCCCCAACCGGAACGATAGTATACTGTCTGCGGTTCAGGAACTTGTTGGTCGGCTGTCGTCAATATGCAAGCTACAGTAAATCGTGGTCCAAGAGGGTGGGTACTAGACAACGTACACAAGCAGGGGGGTCCTCGACGTCCTCGACATCGCGCTTGCCAACTTCATGGTTATTCAAGGCAAGGGGAGACGCAGTAACGAGTAGAGCGAGTGAGACGAGAGCAAAGACGCGGGTGAACATTGTAGAGGATTGATACTAGCGATTGTTGAGCTGGCGGCTAGTCTTCGTCCGCCATTTTTATACCTCTCTACCCAACGGCTTACGTTCAAGCACCGCTCAGGGCCAAGACTACGAATTTACTGTACGATTCTCAGTGTTGCCGACATGGACTTCGCCGGTCTGTGCTGAGTGGCAGTGTTCCCTGACAGTTCAGGTCAGGGCCACACCCTATTTTGGTAAATAGGCACGTGCTTTTCAAAAACGGAAGGTCAATTCCACGTGCGACAACCAAATTTGGAACATGGCTGTCCATGCAAAGTACGGGCACATCAAGGGGCACCGGACTGTATGGATGGATGGTAGTAGTATAAGAACGAAAAGCTATGTTAGGGTGATCATTATTCCACTGCACTGTTGATCATCTGCACTTGGCGTGACATGCGCATGATGAGTGACATGTGTGACGGTACCAATCGGACATTCTGCAGCTTTGGTGATGAGTCTCCATTTCACAATCCGACGTGTCAATGGACCAACCGCCGAGCTTTACTATGCCGAGCTCGTCTACGTCACCTACCAAATGCCTAGTTCCTAGAACGAACGCGCTACATACCAGGGTTTTCGCAACTTGTTCCCGGTTTTAGTAGCCCCACGTCGGTGACACGTGTATGGATATCGCCTCTTTCAGGTCCAGGTCGACAGAATAATCAACTCGCTCAGGAGACGCCCGCACGACGATGTTACCACATCGAAAGCCGAACCCGTCTCTGCACGACCTCCTTCTTTCCTCCTGGAAGGCTGACCAGGAACATGCCCGCCATACACACCAACCATCCCTTCCACCCAAGGTGCTTTGCTATTCCGACAGCCTAGCAGCGGTTGCACGAGTGCAGGACGGCCAATCCAAACTTCGCCAACAGCTCCTCGAGGACTGTGAACGATATGTTCTGAATTATCTCCCTACCCATCTCGTTCGGATCCACGACATGGTTCTCGTGACCAGGGCTAAGTTGTGGGAAGCGGAGAGACCAAGGGTGGAACGTGAACTGCAAGGATGTGATATCCGCAGGTTCGCTGCGTCAAAGTGTCGGGACAATATCTTGCGCAACGACAGCTGGCACTCGGAAACTGTTAACCCAGACACCAGTCACATCGACAGAGACGCAGTGAGATCGTCGTCCCTACAGCCTGACTGACGCCTCTCTAACTCTTTCTCCCCCAAGTATATCCGCAGCTTGTTCAATTTCGCCATATTCTCACACCGCTGGGGGGTCGACGAGCCTCTCTTTGACGACATGTCCGACGGGCGTCTGTCCTCGATGCCCACAATCGGATACCAAAAGTTGCTCGGGTTCTGCCGTAGGGCGACCGACTACGACTGTCGCTACGGTTGGTCAGACACGTGTTGCATCAACAAGGAAAGTAGCGTCGAACTCGACGAAGCCATTCGCTCGATGTACCGGTGGTACAGCATCGCTACCGTGTGCATCGTCCATCTCGCCCGGTCGTTGTCCGTCGACGATTTCGAATCAGATCCATGGTTCACCAGAGGGTGGACACTCCAGGAACTTCTCGCGCCTCGGGTAGTCAAGTTTTATGGGAAGGATTGGGAACCGATATGCCACGATACGAATCCGAGCGAAAAGTCGGGCGATAAAGCCGTCAGAGAGATATGGGGAGCCATTGAGGCAGTCACAGGGATCCCACACGAAGACCTGTGGCATTTCGTGCCCTCGTGCGATAGAGTCGCAGAGAAAATGATCTGGGCATCACAGCGAAAGACGACCAAGATCGAAGATACTGCTTACGCACTACTCGGTCTATTCAACGTCAGTCTATCGGTCGCGTACGGTGAAACTGACAGGGCGTGGTACAGACTGATGACAGTCATCGCCAACGAATGTACAGACGCCTCCTTTTTCGCATGGGCCGGACAACCCTCGCCTTACTCTCACGCCTTGCCATGTTCCCCGTCTTCTTACTTGAAGCTCGATCCCCGTACTTGCGTTACACTCTTCAATCATCGTCACCCATCGTATGAAGTGTCCAAGCTCGGCGTGGTGGTCAAAATGCTCGTGGTCCCAGCACGATGTAATGTCCTCGAGGACGAAGACGGCCATGACATTGGCTACACGGTCACACCTTACAACATGGAATCCTTCTTGGTCGGCGGGGACGTTCCGCGTAACCAGATCGGAGAATACAGGCTCGGGATCGTGAATTTCTATTTCAGAGGAGATGTTGGGGTCGTTGAGGCCGGAGATGAATGTCATTGTCTGGTGCTTGTCAGAGAGCGGCCCGATGAGCAGGGTTGGACGATGGTGAACACGGAATGTGTCATCGTGATCCGTTGCTTGGAGCAGATATGCAATCAGCCTGAGAACGTGCTGCTATACCACATGGCTATTCAATGACAGCTGATTAACAGGGGATGTATTCATTGCGAGTCTTGGCCACATCTTTGTACATGCTCATGCTTCCTTGACTAATGCAATGCGTCTTAGACATTCATGGGACCTTCATCTCACTATCCTCGCTCTTGAGTACAGGGGATCCCAGTGCGCAACATTGGCAGCACAGCCTAGGAACATCGACCTTCGCAGGTTTGCGATCCTATTTTGCTCACCTCCGAGAATGCGACCGGGCCCCATACGACGTACCCAAAAGTTCTCTCCGGACATCGTCCCGCTCCTCGACAGGCGTGTTCGGGGGTTGGGACGGCGTGTCGACGGCAGTGATACCATTATTGGCCATCGTCTCTAGGTGAACATCTACCCGGAGGATGACGTGCACGTCCGGCGCAGATGTCACCGGAACGGCCTCGGTCAGACTGTCACCTACTAGTGACGGTATAACTGAAGCCACAAACCGACGAACAATAACGTCGATAGCAGGGCCACTTACCCCATATGTGCACACCAGTTTGAAGGAGAGCGCTGACGATAAACTTGGGATCCGTTACTGGCGTGACGACGTCGTAACTTGGATCGGACACGCGTCGTCTCGAGTTTTCATGTGGGGACCTTGTTGGGATAAAAAACAAAGCTGGGAACGTCATGGTGAACGACGAATGAGACGCACGCGAGATCGTCTGTTTTTTTCAGCGGACCAAAGGTTGAACTGACATTGCGTTTCTCTGTCCATTTCCACTGATAGTCCCCAGCTTCGACCACTGGACCACTAGCAGCCCAAGCGTCGGCGAGTGATCAATCCCTGGGATACGGAAGTCATTTTTCAGACTCTAGACTCTTCCGAAGATGATGTGAAACGCTTGTCTGGCGCCTTTACTAACTCGACGTCAGTCGTGCCAGCTGAAACTTGGGTTCGACGCGCCCGTCGGTGTTGTTTCTCAATTTCGTCACGGTTACAGGACTCGGCTTTTAATTGTCGAGAACGCCCATGCCACTGTCGAGAGCCGTTGTTGGCAGCTGGTGGGTACTTGTAACATGTCTTGTACACCCTCGCCTCAGACTCTTACGGTTACCATGACACTGATGAAGCCCCTCTACACACTCGCAAGCTCTGCGTTTGGCACATGCCACTCAGCCCTTTCGGAGCGCATATGTCGGGCATGTGCATTCCCAGTGAACGTCGTGCCCATATCCTTCATTCTGAAGTCCCCATTGAGTATATACCTGCCGTACGTCTCCACCATCCTTCGAGTTCACACTTCTTTGACATCCATCATAGCGGAGTGCCTATGACATTCTCTGCGAGCAAGCCTTTGAGGGCGCCCAGAAGGACGCCAGTGACGAAGTTCTCATCAACTGAGCACAGCGAAATGTGTGGTCTTGCCATAATCGTCGTTGCAACATGCCATACATGTGGTCCCGTCGTTGCTGCATCTTGGCTCTAATTATGGTGTAACAATCAATATGTGTACGGGCAAGCGTGGTGATGGTGCAACTCCAGGATGAGCGTGAGGCGTCCATGTCGACCGAAACGACTGGAAGCCAAGTCTTGCGCGTGACAGGGCTATTTGGCCCAATTCGGAAATGACGCGGTTAATGTTCATCATCCGACCCGAGACCTGCCAGTGCAGACGGAAATGAACCATCATTCCGACTCGGAGCCTCCACTCTAAATAAAACTTCTACACTACTGCATGCGCGCCCTTCAAACGCGCAAGCACTAAAGCAATACACGCCGCCATATTGTTCACCGGAACCAGTACTCGGAATGGTCTTCTGTTGCAAAGAAAATTTGAGCGTGTGTCATTTAATCTCTCGTCCTTCAAGTTGTTTGGACGATACGTTCTGCTTTAGTCCGATCGTGGTACTAGGTACACCGAGTTATGCCTGTTCCCTTCCAGCTGATTGATGCTCGGCGAATGCTAGGTTCGAAGATGCATGTCATGATAGGGATTGTCATGCCGTTTTCTACCGTCTGTACGACATCCCTTATTGTTCCATATAGATCTCACCGAGTTTATAGACAGTCCTCCCGTGGCGGCACACTAACTACTGTAACACCATCAATGTTTGTTGGAAACGTCTTCACATCACAGGCTAGTCATCCGCTCGTAAAATTCAACCCGTGAGTGCAATCATTAGTATGCTCGTGGTGAGCGTTTTGG
Source organism: Phylloporus cf. tubipes (assembly GCA_038094315.1). NCBI lineage: Eukaryota > Fungi > Basidiomycota > Agaricomycetes > Boletales > Boletaceae > Phylloporus > Phylloporus cf. tubipes. Next base: position 14,280 of record JBBPTZ010000437.1, on the reverse strand, counting down.
CTGATCGCCAGCGTCACCAAATAGTGTGATACTGTTATCATCTTCCATGTCCGCATTCTGCTGGCTCATCTTCTGCCCCTGTCCAGTCTGCTTGGCAAAGGTTTCCATCCTCTGCCGTACGTTATCTAGTGCCGGTTCGGACTAAAGGTCGACAAGAGGCGTTCATCACAACCTGGCGTCATCCCGCAATGGATAGACACCTCTACAACGCACTGCTCATCTGTGGGCAATTGCGATTGGACAATGACAAGTAGAAATATGAAAATAAGGTTTGTACTTTACTGAAACTGAGTGTAAGGTGCACCAGGACTTCGGCTGACACAGTTCCAGTTCTCGGATGGTCTTTCCATATATCGTCTTTGTGACAAGTGCCACGAATCCGCTGAATTGGGTCCTCGCACTCAGTCATGCCCGGTTCTCCTGCCGCTTTGGGCGCAGAGGGAAAATGTGCACGACACTACATGGCAATGAGGCATGTATGGACATTGGCCACTATATGGTGGTGATTCCAGCAGATGAAAAGTGTCGATTAGACGTTCAGCTAAGACGTCGGGGCAGTGTTTGAAAGCAGTAGCACACGTGACCGACTGCCCCGTTGTAATTGCGCATCCCGAGTTTTCCCAAACTACCGTGTTCAGTGAACCAACTGTCCCAGAAGGTGCTCGTGCCTTCTTTCTGTTAGCGTCCAAAATACTGAATACAAGTTGGATAGGGTCATTCGAGCGCGAATTCGCAATTTAGCATTCTCACATTTTCGACAGCGTCATGGATTCACAAAGTACGTATTTTACCAATTTATATATAGCGCAGTAAAATGACCATCTATTTGTCAGTTGAACTATTGCATTCACATGCAGAGTCGCTCGCTGCCGAATTTACACGAGGAGATGGGACAAATTACATCGACGAGGCGATTATGCTCGATCGTGAAGCACTACAACTTTGCCCGCCCAATCACCCCAAACGGGCTGTTTCGTTGACCTGGCTTGCAAACCATCTCTGGACTCGCTACAATCAGCTCGGCGGGATGCAGGACGTTGAGGAAACGATTGTGCTTGTTCGAGAAGCATTTGATCTATGTCCAAAGGGTCACCCTAACTGGTCGATATCTTTGAACAACCTTGCAGGTTATCTCTGGACTCGCTACAAACAGCTCGGCGAGATGCAAGACCTTGCGGAGGCCATCGTGCTTCGTCAAGAAGCATTGAACCTACGCCCAAAGGGTCACCCTGATCGGTTGTCGTCACTGAACAACCTTACAATCTATCTCTGGACTCGCTACGATAAGCTTGGCGGGATGCAGGACCTAGAGGATGCGATTGTGCTTAATCGAGAAGCATTGGTCCTATGTCCAAAAGGTCACCCTGATCGGTTGAGGCTTTTGAACAATCTTGCAGCCTATCTCTGGACTCGCTACAATAAGCTCGGCGGGATGCAGGATCTTGAGGATGCAATCGTGCTTGGTCGAGAAGCATTGGATCTACATCCAAAAGGTCACCCTGATCGGTCATCATCTTTGGGCAACCTTGCAATCCATCTCATGGCTCGTTACGATCAGCTCGGTGCGACGCAAGACCTGGGGGAAGCAACTGTGCTTGATCGAGAAGCATTGAATTTACGTCCGAAAGGTCACCCCGATCGGTTGTTGTCTCTGAACAACCTTGCAAGCCATCTCTCGACTCGCTACAATAAGCTTAATGGGATGCAGGACACGGAGGAAGCGATCGTGCTTGGTCGAGAAGCATTGGATCTATGTCCAAAAGGTCACCCCCATCGGTCGTCGTCTTTGAACAACCTGGCATTCCATCTTCACACACGGTTCAAGCAGTCAGGTAACCCAACGGATAAGAAAGAGTTATTCAGTGTCTATGCCGAGCTGGTGTACGCTCCTCAGATGGTATCATCAACAGATCTGTCTGTTGTTAGGGAGTGGATCTGTACCGCCGAACAATACCACCATCCCTCGACAATTCTCGCATATGAAACATATCTTCGGTTACTCTCCGAGCATCTCGCAAGTTTGCCTTCGTTACCCCAGCACCTTTCTCTCGTCAAGAGTGCCACGGCCTCGCTCGCAGTAGACGCGTTTTCAGCGTGTCTTCGTAACTCCACTCCTGCACGTGCAGTGGAACTCCTCGAACAAGGCCGAGGTGTCTTTTTGGGCCAACTGACTCGACTTCATTCCCCGCTCGACGATGTCATTGCATCTGGCTCGGCTGGAAAAGCGCTGGCTGACGAGTTTAGCCACATGACATCCCTCATTCGCGACGCTCTCAACTCGTCAGGTACAGATCAACATGGACGTTTGTCTCATCTCAATGTGCAGCTGAAGACGATCGTAGACAAGATTCGGGCCCTGCCCGGTTTCTCACGATTTCTGTTATCACCCCTCTTCTCTGACTTGCAATGCGCCGCCATCGAGGGACCCGTGATCATTGTGAATTCAAGTCAATACGGCTGCGATGCAGTCGTCGTTTTGCTCGATCACGATCCGGTTCATATCCCATTGGAGGTTACGCAAGAAGATGTTCGGGGCCTGTCAAAGGAGATCCAAACCTTGGCTGTTCAGTCAAAGAGAATGGATATGACGAAGCCGCTCAGATTTTTTTTACGCAAACTCTGGGACCAGGTTGTCTCTCCGATCACCAACTTTCTTCGGACGTGCGTTCAGACTCGGTCAAGGATCTGGTGGTGCCCGACTGGGGAGTTCTCTTTACTTCCCTTGCACGCTGCTGGTCCGCAGCGAGAGGGGCAGCCGACCTTACCCCAACTCTACATCTCGTCCTACACCCCTACCTTGAGCGCTCTCATCCGCGCGAGGCGAGTTCCATCAGTTAGACCTGCCGGTGCTTGCAAACGTTTCGTTGCGATCGGTCAAGCGAATGCCGTTGGGCAGACGCAACTTCATTCTGTTGCCTCCGAGCTCGCAGACATTGGTGAGCGCGTCCACCGTCTCTCCAGCTTCACCCAAGTCGAAGGTGCAGAATCTTCCATCGTACGCGTCGCGGAGGAGCTCGGGAAGAACGAGTGGGTCCATCTCGCATGTCACGGTATCGCCAACCAGAAAGAGCCGTTCGATTCCGCGTTCGCCCTCCAGGATGGACATTTCACGATCGAACAGATCATCCGATGCGAGCCTGAGAACGCCGAATTTGCGTACCTGTCTGCGTGTCATACGACGGTTGGAGACGAAGAGAGTCCCGATGAGGTGATTCATCTCGCGTCGGCGATGCAGTTTGTTGGGTTCCGATCTGTGATTGGGACCATGTGGGCAGTGGACGATGCGGAGACGAACAAGATCACGTCGGCATTCTATAAATACCTGCTCGAGAACGGGGGCGGTTTGGATTATACCCGGGCGGCGTACGCGCTGAACAAGACGATGCGAAAGGTCGAGGGTGTGCCGATGGATCAACGGCTTCTGTATATTCATCTCGGTGCATGATTCCGTGTTCTTGGTTTTGCAATTTCCCGGTTTGTTTGTCGTACTTGCTGATATCTCTGCTGTCGATTTCGATCCCTTTTCTTTTCTTTTTTCCGATATGGACTTGATACCTGATTCTGTATTCTCATCTTGCTCGAGTTTCATGCTATGTCGTGTAACTGCGATATCCCGCTGAGATTGTATTCTGCTATCAACAATGACTATGGGAACGTGGTGTGCGCGTGATCCGCCTGGTCCGAGTCAATCAGCTTGTAGTAAACACCTGAACACACCGACCTGTCGGCAGCACCCCCAGATCGACCTTGCCAAGGAACAACGATCCCTTGAATGCACAGCGCGGAGAACGTTATCTCCGGGACGAAGGTCAGCAGGCCCTCGAACAGGTTGAATATCTGTTGAAGCGCTATTGGCGAGTGCCAAGTCCGGCCGGGGATGATCGAATAATGACTCTATCTGCTCAGTGTCAATGACAATCACCATCGGTGTATTCACTTCCCACAGTGATTAGGACCTACTGGTTCGATGCCCCTATTTCCATCTGATATGTCCTATGCAGATTCTGCAAATGTTCAATATGCGACACTCGGAGCCATTAATTCAGTGCTAGGTGACTTACAGAAGAGGGTACAGCAATTTACACCTTCCTTATAAACGTCCCCTCTTCCACGCTTGTAACCTGTGGCCGATGAAATTCATCGGGGTCATGAGCGGCGAGTCTCGACCGTGCCCAACGTTATATGCCCACCTCAGAATACGCATCCTCCCCCTCTCCCTTGTACACAACGTACCGTGCATGCACGTGAATTCAACCGACAGATCCAACGTTCGAGACGTCAGCTTTACACGGACGATGACTATGTAAAACGTGATCGAGATGATGGGCGTCACCTGTTCACATCAGCGATAGCAAGACGGTCAAGGGCAAGATGAACTCACTACGTCCAGCATCACGAATTGACAGTTGGAGTCGAACAGAAAGCAAATCATCGCCACGATAAGCGCCGAGGAGTACATCACGCTTGATTCGACAACGATCCTTGTGACCGGTCCCAGTGTCGACTTGACACTACCGTCACCCAGTCCCGCGATGTACGGTCGAAACACCAAATGCGGCAGATCAATAAAGTTGGCAGCACCAAGTTTGCAAAGTGCTCGCTTGCATGTCCGCGGGAATGACTACGTACATGTCGCCGGTAGGTTTGTAGACAGCGCTGCGATCTAAAATGCCGTGACCCATTCCTCCCGCCAAACACGCTGCCATGGTGCAATAGCATTTTGAGAAGGATAGTTGGGCACGAAAGAGAGCAGTTATGACGGACTGGGTGACGATAATCACATCATCGGCTGTCCGACGCTCGAGATGGAGTAATTTGTCCATAGATTGCAGTGCAGTCACAGAAGACATGATACTTACTTTGAACATTCTGTTAACGATTTCATTCACTCCCGAAATACGTCGCACACATACCGCCAATGACACACTGCAGCGGGACGGGCAAAACGATGACATGATAGGACTGCGACACCACATAACAACGATAAAACTACAAATGTAACTCAGCGAATGCGGGAGTCGACAGAGGAGAGGTACGACACTGTCTCCTACCAGTGTTTTATGTGTGGTTCTTGGCGTTGAAGGTCCATTGTGCCACGTCCGAAAAATATGCAGTTGGACCTCCCAGGTAGGCGTCTCGGTACAGTATAAGACCGAACATGGGCCTGATGATATGATTTACAATGTGCTGCATAGAATAAAATCAGCCTCCAAGACATGTCCGCAACGAAAGGTAACACGCACCATCGTGCTGTTTAGTAGCAGCAAGTACGCTACTATCAGCATCCTGCGGTCCGGTGAGAGAGGAGGCCTTTGGGAATCTAGCATCCGAACCGAGAAACCTTGTCCAGAGAACTGTTAGTATCCTTTAGCTTACGGTCAAGTATGATGATCTTACCGTACAGGACCGCCTCCAAAAATATCCCTAGAAGCTCCGCTTTGTCAAGAGGAATGTCAGAGTTGGCCATATTTCAGAACGCGGACAAGAAAACGCCGAGCTCTCGGTACCGGAGCGAGAGAACCGATGATCGTAGAAAGTCTAAACGGAATCGTTGGTACTTTAACCAAATGCTGCTTTACGTTCTGATCTGAGACGCGCGATGAAAGAGTCAGAGCAACTTACACCCTACCTTTTCGATTCGCAGGAGACATCGCCCGCACCAGAGGCAATTCGCGGAAGCCGCGTATGTGCGTAAGATACCAACCAAGAGGCCTACCTGGCGAGAGTCAATCAGTCAAACAAACCCCGTGCTGCGTTGTGATTGACTACTGAAAAAATATTAGGTGAAATCACAGATGACACATACCCCATCGTTCGATTCAACGCATAGTTGGCCTCAAACGCCGCATACACCGCCTCCCAATCCTGACAGCCCGATCCCATCACCCGCGAGTTTCCCCGTCGACTGAACGTGATTCGTCGGGTTCAACCGCGTATTAGCCGCACAGAGGATCATCTCCCGGAGGTAATTAAAACAGTGGTGGAGGTGATACCGCGCTTGGGGACGTTCGGGAAAGGATACAATGGCCCGGCGGAGACGATCGAGGCAGTGGAGTGCGTGGAACATGGATCGGCGTATGGACGGACGGCGGTGTCGGGGCCCAGGAGGAGGATGCCGTGGTTCCCTGCGGGGACGAGCGAGGCCCATTCGAGGTCGGCGAGGGTACCGTTGATGGGGTAGTGTGCTGTTTCTTCGGTGAAGAGCGTTAGCGGGCGGGTGGTGGGCGTGTTGAGGTGGAGGAGATGGAACGAGGGGTGGTTGGTGATGCGGACTGTATCGAGGGGTTGGGTTTGGGTAAGTCGTGTGAGATGGAAGGTGGACGTACTTTGGCGTGGTTGGGTGGTGGGCGGGGGTGTCTTGAAGAGGAGAAAGAAGTTACACGCGCCGAGCGTGAGCGTGGAGACGGTCTGCATGGAAAACGGGGTCGCATCATTTCACAGGAAAGGAGGCGGACTGCTACCTCGTTGTCTACACACCAAGGGGGGTGTGCACTAAAGTTGTTGGTAGTCTTGAACAAGGCGAGCTAAATCTGTCGGTCTTTCAAGTTCCCGGCTTCGTCAGGTAGTTGTGTGTGGGTATACAGCACATACGTCATTGTGACCTCTCTGTCTCTCTCTGTCTCTCGGGCTCTTGCCGGTCTACAAACTCGCAAGCTGTGCGTTTGGCACACGTCACTGTCAAGCATGTGCATTCCCAGTGAATGTTGTGCCCGTATCCTTCATTCTGAAGTCCGCATCTAGCATATACATCGCTCGTTCATGCGATGAGAAAAACGCACGAGAAACGCGTTGACAACAATCATGGGCCACGTCGACAACGCGTCAGTGGGGCATCGGAAATTCCAAGAATTTGTGCCGGGGCTGCATACAGCAATACGACGAGATACGAGTTGGAGGACAGAATATGTCAAGAGAATCCGGTATCTCTTCTTTTGAAGCAGCCCTGAGATGGTGAGGTAGACACCTGTCGACGTCGGGTGAGTCACTACTGACAAGCGATCAAGGATTGGCTTACCATAGAGGACGCACGCAACGGAGCTCCCCTCGAAAGCGATGGTGTCAACGTTGAGCATCGAGAACGGAGAACAAACAATTTCCCGTCATAGTCCGTGCCAGTTATTCCGTCGTTAACTTGATTCAAAACCAGTTCACCAGGTCTCGCACTGGCACCTCGGACAACAGTTGGCGTGCGACGGTGTTTGGGTCGTTCAAGGGTGCCGTTCAGTCGTTGGCTGTTATTTGTACACAAGTATGATCCAACGTTCCATTGCTGTGTCGACTCCTCTCCGTGGCAGGATGTCGTTCAACTCTATGTGAGCACATGAACAAAACTTCTACATTCCGATAATTGTTAACGCTAAATGCACGCCCGCTCCAGCCTTCTGAAAACGCGCAACCACTGGAACCAAATACATTCCCATATTGTTCACAGGAACCAGTGCACGAAGTTGCTCACTATTGCAAAGAAAATCCAAGCGCACGTCTCAGTCGACATATTATGTTTTGGTCTCATCGTGGTAGGTACGCAGAGTTATCTCTGTTCCATTCCAGCTGATTAACACCGGGGGCGAACGTTTGGTTCGAAGATGCATGTCATGATGTGGATTGTCACGCCGGTTTCTACCGTCTGTACGACATCCCTCCTGTTGTTCCATATATGATCTGATCGAGTTCATAGACGGTCGTGAACTACTGTAATACCTGTCTCCACTCCAAGTTTGCTGGTTACGCCAAAGTCATTCGCTCGTAAAATCCAACCCCGTGAGTGCAATCGTTAATATGCTAATGATGGACGTGTTGACCAATCGTCAGTCTCGTCAAATAGCGCGATGCTGTTGTCATCTTCAATGTTCGCATTCTGCTGGCTCACTTTACTACCCTCGAGCCCGCCACTGCTCCTGTCCAGTCAGCTTGGCAACGTTTTCATACACCATCTGGTACCAGTTCGAGCTAAATGTCGACAAGAGGATCGCGTCCATCACAACCCAGCGTCATTCCGTGATGGATACGCATCTACAACGTACGGCTCATCTGTGTAATTGGGAGTAACGATTGGACGATGGCAAGTAGAAATATGAAAATAAGGTTTGTACGTAGGTGAAATTGAGCGCAAAGTGCACCACGACCTCGGCTGACACAGTTCCAGCTCTCGGATGGTCTTTCCATACACTGTCATTATGATGATTGCCAAGAAATTGCTGAATTTGTTCCGAGTCCTCGCATTCAGCCACCGGTTCTCCTGTCGTCTTGGATGCAAAGGGAAAACGTGCACGACACTATATGGCACTGGGGCATACATGGATGGCATTGGGTTCCCCTATGCGTGGATGAAACACATTGATTTGACGTTCGGCTAAGACGTCGGATCAGTGTTCGGGCGTACTAGTAGCACACGTGATCGACCGCCTCGTTGTATCCTGCAATTGCGCATCCCACTGGGTTTTTCCCAAACCACTGTGTTCAGTGAACCAACCGGTCCCAGAAGGTACTTTTGTCCTTCTGTTAGTGCGCAAAATGCTGAACACAAGTGACCGTGCACTTGAAAGTTAGACAGGGTCATTCGAGCGTGAATTCGCATCTTAGCATTCTCACATTTTCGCCATCTTCATGGATTCGCAAGGTGCGTATTTTACCAGTTTATGTACAGCACAGCGGAATGACCATCTACTTGTCAGTTGAATCACTGCATTCACAGGCAAAGTCGCTTGCTGCCAAATTTACACAAGGAGATGGGACAACTTACATCGACGAAGCGATCAGGCTCGATCGTGAAGCACTACAACTTCGCCCGCCTAATCACCCCAAACGAGATGTTTCTTTGATGTGGCTTGCAATCCATCTCTCGACTCGGTACAATCAGCTCGGCAGGATGCAGGACCTAGAGGATGCAATCGCACTTGGTCGAGAAGCATTGGATTTACGTCCAAAAGGTCACCCTGGTCGGTCGACGTCTTTGAGCAACCTTGCAGTTCGTCTCTCGACTCGGTACGATAAGCTCGGGGGGATGCAGGACCTGGAGGATGCAATCGCACTTGGTCGAGAAGCATTGGATTTACGTCCAAAAGGTCACCCTGATCGGTCGATGTCTTTGAGCAACCTTGCAGTTCATCTCTCGACTCGGTACGATAAGCTCGGGGGGATGCAGGACCTAGAGGATGCGATCATGCTTGGTCGAGAAGCATTAGATTTACGACCAAAAGGTCACCCTGATCGGTCGACGTCTTTGAGCAACCTTGCAATCCGTCTCTCGAGTCGGTACAATAAGCTCGGGAGGATGCAGGACCTAGAGGATGCGATTGCACTTTGTCGAGAAGCATTGGATTTATGTCCAAAAGGTCACCCTGATCGGTCGATGTCTTTGAGCGACCTTGCAAGCTATCTCTCGACTCGGTACAATAAGCTCGGGGGGATGCAGGACCTAGAGGATGCGATTGCACTTGGCCGAGAAGCATCAGATTTATGTCCAAAAGGTCACCCTGATCGGTCGACGTCTTTGGGCAACCTGGCACTCTGTCTCCATACACGGTTCAAGCAGTCGAGTAACCCAAAGGATAAAGAAGAGTTATTCAGTGTCTATGCTGAGCTGGTGCACACTCCTCAAATGGTATCATCATCAGATCTGTCTGCTGTTCGGAAGTGGATCCGTACTGCCGAACAATACCACCATCCTTCGACAGTTCTGGCATATGAAACATGTCTTCGGTTACTCTCCGAACATCTCGCCAGTTTGCCTTTGTTATCCCAGCACCTTTCTCTCGTCAAGAAGGCTACCGCCTCGCTCGCAGTAGATGCCTTTTCAGCATGTCTTCGCAAGTCTGCTCCTGCACGTGCAGTAGAACTCCTCGAGCAAGGCCGAGGTGTCTTTTGGGGCCAACTCACTCGACTTCATTCCCCGCTCGACGATGTCATTGCATCCGGCCCGGCTGGAAAGGCGCTGGCAGTCGAATTTAGCCATACAACCTCACTCATTCGCGTCGCTCTCAACTCACCAGGTACAGATCAGCATGGACGCTTGTGCAATCTCAATTTGCAGCTGAAAACGATCGTGGACAAGATTCGCATCCTGCCTCATTTCTCACGATTTCTGTTATCATCCCTCTTCTCTAACTTGCAACATGCCGCCATTGGGGGACCCATCGTCATTGTGAATTCAAGTCGATATGGCTGCGATGCAGTCGTCGTGTTACTCGATCGCGATCCGGTTCATATCCCATTACAGGTCACGCAAGAAGATGTTCGAGGCTTGTCGAAGGAGGTCCAAACCCTGGCTATTCAGGCAAAGAGAATGGATATGACGAAGGCGCTCAGATTTTTTTTACGCAGACTCTGGGAGCAGGTTGTCTCTCCGATCGTCGATTTTCTTCAGACGTGCGTTCCGACTCGGTCACGGATCTGGTGGTGCCCTACCGGGGAGTTTTCTTCACTTCCCTTGCACGCTGCTGGTCCGCAGCGGGAGGGGCAGCCGACCTTACCCCAACTTTACGTCTCGTCCTACACCCCTACCTTGAGCGCTCTCATCCGCGCGAGGGGAGCAAGACCATTCAGCCCTACCAGTGCACGTAAACGTTTTGTCACCGTCGGTCAAGCGAATGCGGTCGGGGAGTCCCAACTTCTCTCTGTTAACTCCGAACTCGCACACATTGGCCAGCGCGCCAAAGCTCTCGCCAGCATCACCCAAATCGAAGGTGCCGAATCTTCCATCTCGCGTGTTGCGGAGTCGCTCGGAAAGAACCAATGGGTCCATCTCGCGTGTCACGGTATCGTCAACCAGGAAGAGCCGTTCGAATCCGCGTTCGCCCTCCACGACGGACATTTCACGATCGAACGGATCATCCGATGCGAGCCTGAGAACCCCGAATTTGCGTACCTGTCCGCGTGTCATACGACGGTCGGAGACAAGGAGAGTCCGGACGAGGTGATTCATCTCGCGTCGGCGATGCAGTTCATCGGGTTCCGATCTGTGATTGGGACGATGTGGGCAGTGGACGATGCGGAGACGAACAAGATCACGTCGGCGTTCTATGAATATATGCTCGAGAACGGGGGCAGTTTGGATTACACACGGGCGGCGTACGCGCTGAACATGACGATGCTAATGGTCAAGGGTATACCGCTTGATCAAAGGATTCTGTATATCCATCTCGGTGCATGAGTCCGTGTTCTTGGTTTTTGCAATTTCCCGGTTTGTTTGTCGTACTCGCTGATATGGCTGCTGTCCGTTTCATTGCCCTGATTTTCTTTTCTTTTTTTTTCAGTGTGGTCTTGATACCCAATACTGTGTCCTCATGCTGCTCGAGCTCCATGCTATGTCCTAACCCGCTGTGTAATTAGCAAGATATCCATCCTCGTGTATTCTGAAGCACTGTGTCCCAAGACATCATTGTATCCCAATTACCAGGTACCGCTGAGACTATTCTACAACGAACAATGACAGGATCTTGGCGTGTATGCCACGTGATCTTCCTCCGAGCCTGTAAACATCCAAAACTAGTCCTGTCACCCTGCATTTGCAGAGTCTGCATAGGACATATATATCAAGCAAGTCAAATGGAAATAGGGTCATGAAAGACAAACGACTTGCTAACTCCCTTAAGACTGTAGGAAGTCGTCGACACTGAGTAGACATCATCGTTCAATCATCCCAGACCTTGCACTCCCCAGCAGCGCCTCAAACTCATATTCAGCGCCACCGCCGCATTTCTGTCCGAATCGCGCTCATCTCCAAGTCCAGGGACTGGCCGTTGATCGGGCGACTTGTTCGGAGCATGTTCGAGGGCCTCCTAGCACGCATCTCCACTCTGGAGATACCGTTCTCCGTGCTGTGAGTCCGACGGGGTGTTGTTACTTGGCGAGGACGATCTGGGGTGAAGGTCGTGAAGGTGTGACGTTCGCGAGGTAGGGGTCACGTCCTACCTTGGAGTGGAGGCTGCGAGAGCGTAGGCTTTCGAGGGCTCGATATGTGACTTTCAGAGTCATCAAAAAAAAAGTCCGCATGCGCACTCGACGACTTCGACGGGTTGGTCAGGGTATCTTTCCGCAAAGTACTCCTTGGTCTGGGCGCAGAACCGGCAGTGTGACTTGGAGAAGACGACGATCTTATTGTCTTTAATTCAGTGTCAGGCAACTTACAACAGAGGGTACAGCATTTCACACCCCCCCTCTTCTCCCAGTGAACTTCCCCTGGTTCACGTTCGAAACCCTGGGGCCGACAGAATACATCCGGGTAATCACCGGCGAGTTTCGACCGTTCTTGATGTAGCTTTCTGCCCACTTCAGAACACGCATCCTCTTCCTTTGCCTCATGCACAACGTACCGCGCATGTACGTGACGTCAGGCGATGAATTCGACATCATGATGACCATGTAAAACATGATCGAGATGATGGGCGTCACCCGTCTACATCAACGAATGCAAGACAGTCAAGCACAAGATGGACTGGCTATATCAAGCATCACGAATTGACCGTTGGAGTCAAACAGAAAGCAAACCATCGCCACGATAAGCGCCAAGGAGTACATCACGCCAGATTCGACAGCGATCCTTATGACCGGTCCCAGTGTCGCCTTGACGCTACCATCACTCGTGATGTGCCGGTCGAAATACCAAATACGGTAGATCAATAAAGCTGGTGGCATCAAGTTCAGAAAGTGCTTACTTGCACGTCCGCGGGAATGACTACGTACATGTCGCCAGTAGGTTCATAGGCAATGCTGTGATCCAAAATGCCGCGACCCATTCCTAGGTGGCCCCACCAAACACGCTGCCATGGTGCAATAGCATTTTGAGAATGATAGCTGGGCTGGCGTCCGACGAAGCGACGAAAGAGAGCAGCTATGACGGACTGGGTGACGATAATCTCATCATCGGCTGTCCGACGCTCGAGATGGAGTAATTTGTCCATAGATTGCAGTCCAGTCACAGAAGACATGATTCTACTCACTTTGAACATGCTGTTAATGATCTGATCCACCCTCCCGAATTACGTCGCACACGTACCGCCAATGACACCACAGCAGGACGGGAAAAACGGTGACACGATAGGATTGTCATACCACATAACAGTGAGAAAGCTGCAAATGTAACTTAGTGGATGCGGGGATCGAGAGAGGTACGACACTGACAACGGCGCTGTCCCCTACCAGCGTTTGTATAATATGTGTATGGCTTTTGATGTTGAAGGTCCATTGTGCCACATCCGAAAAATATCCAACTGGGCCTCCCGGGTAGGTGCCTCGGTACAGTATCAGACCGAACATGACCCTGACGATATGAATTACAACGTGCTGCATAGAATAGAATCAGCCTCCGGCAGAGACATGTTCGTAACGAAAGGTAACGCGCACCATCGTGCTGTTTAGTAGCAGCAAGCATGCTACTATCAACATCCTGTGGCCCGTCGAGAGAAGAGGCCTCCGGGAAAGTAGTATCCGAACGGTTGCTCCGAACATCAGCACCGAGAAACCTCGTGCCGGAAAATGGACAGTATCCTTTAGTTTGCGATAGTATCCCCTCGAAGAGTATCCCTAGAAGCTCTGCTTTGTCGAGAGGAATGTCAGAGTTGGCCATATTTCAGAACGAGAACAAGAAAATACCGAGTTCCCAGTAAAAATCCAAACGGAACGAAGAAGTGTGGATGCCAGCAATACCGTTCTTACCAAGTATCTTCACAGTGGGGCTATCCGATATCCAATGCAATGCGTTCTTAGAGTCATTGGCACTTTGACCAAACACTGCTTTACGCTCTGATCTGGGACGCGCGATAAAAGAGTGCCAGTGAAAGCAACTGCAGTGTATGTTACCTTTCCGATTTGCGGGAAATTGGGTTGACTCGGTAGACCGGGCAATTCACGGAAAGCCGCAGCGCAAGTCGGCAATCAGTCAAACATTTCACTGCCCGTGCTACGCCGTGATTGACCACTGAAAGGTGACGATAAGTCGCATTGCCAGGACATTGGGTGAAATCACAGATGGCACGTCGACGAAGCCAGGATTTCGAAACACCGACGGATTTAGCTTGTTCAAGACCACAACAGCTTTAGCGCGCACGTACGTCCCAATGTTGACCGACCGACCAGGTCACTTGCGCCTTGAAAATGCGGGTCATTTCCCGTTGGCTGTGCGTGATGGCAGTGTGTAGACAACGAGGTATCAGTCCGCCCTTTCTTTCCTGTGAAATGATGCGACCTCATCTTTCATGCAGACCGTCTCCACGCTCACGCTCGTCAAGCTCGCCGTCGTTCTCCTTGGCGCATTTAACCTCTTTCTCCTCCTCAAGACAC
>JBBPTZ010000436.1:0-22220 GCA_038094315.1 Phylloporus cf. tubipes | reverse complement strand
TGTTCGCTCGACAGCATACACAACAGGGTTTGCCGTGCAAGCCCAAGCCTAAACTTAGAGCCTGAGAAGCACCAGCGGCTAGTCTAGCGCGAAGACAGCTAAACTTTCAGAGTTCATCCTATTCTAGTAAACGGAAATGAATGAAACACCATCTTCTCGGGTACTCTTTTCCGATATTCACGAGGCGAAGCACAAGCTAGAAAAATAGATTTCAAGTCAGTGGCGTACCGTGTCATAAATTTGAGGTTTTTCAACATGGCCGCCTTGTAGTGGACACACGAGAGCTTATTAGGACCCGAACGAGCTCAACGGGCGAGCTAGTGATAATGCCGAGTCATGTGCATGAACAAGAAAATGTTCCCGGCTACTACGGTAGGGCCACATATTTTTCCTCACGTTCTGGTCTGCAAACTTCCGATCAGATCCGGGCCAGCGAGTGGGCAAACATCGTGTTTCTGCTATGTAATCCCGACATTTTGGGGCCAAACAATTGGAGCTTGACGTGCTGTTTCCGGTGGCCCGGGAGGTCCTACAAATCGGAGTAATTATCGTCGGGAACCCGGACTCAAGAGACTACAGCTACGATACTTGTCAATGATGATGGCCTGATCAGCACTTTGACCTGTTTTACCGGGAAATGCCGAAGAGGGTCCCTTTGTTAGATTGCTTGGTACCATGTGAACGGTAGGCGCAACGACGACTAACGCGATGCAGCAGACCGACCAGCGACAGCGACAAGGGTGAGGGTAAAGGCAACTGTACACCCACTATTACAATAACAACGAGGACGATGTGGTAATACGACGACGGGGACAAAACAGCGGTGCTCGCCACATTACTTCCCGTCACAAATATTGTGACCTTCGTCAAGCAAAGGTTTGCGGGCACTTTCACGAGTAGACGTACAGAATGAAAATTGTGACAGACATACAAATACAAGTTACATGTACGCGTAAATCGTTACAGTCGTGCGTGCTGGCTATTCAAGTTCAGGTTCAGCATATACTGGACACCCCGAGCAAAAGTTTCCATTATCCCTTGCCTCATTTCTTCGGGCACTCCGACAGAGATCTCAATCGACTGACGGGCTTGCCATACACCATCCTCTCCCCTCGTTGGGTTTGATCTGAATATTCTCAAGTAATGCTTGTCCAATCCTGGCAAAAAGAATCGGGTTCCGGCGGGATGTCCGAAATGTGCACTGCACCAATCAATCCTGACGCGAACGTAAACCACCTGGTTGCTTCTCGAAAAGACTTTCAACTTACCCGGTGTGTGAGTTGAAAATCAATTCGTTATCACCAGTTTGAAATGGAGGCGGCCTTCCAGCATTCGCCGAGTCGAGCATGATCTTGTTGACCAACATTCCCTGTGTATATATATAGTAAGGCTCTCGGGCCTGTATACGTGCATCGCGAACAGCAGTTGCGATGCCAACCATATCGAAAGGGACGTTTGCAGAAATCTGACAAGAATTTGTTCATCCGTTCAACAGGAGCGAGGGAATACACGAACAACGACCAGCAGGTTACTTGCTGCGTTCTCTTCGACAAAGGAAGCACCTGTATGACGGTACTGGGTACAGATGAGTGTCAGAAGCAGTATCGAGCAAGTTGACTAGCTCACGCTGCTTGTATTCGCAACTTTTTGCATGGGGTTAATCCGATTATGATTCAATACGGAGACGATATAAGCGATGAGACAGTCCTGCTTCGATAGGAAGTTCCTGTTCTGCTTGTCTGGGTAGAGTGCCGACCGAAGTACCTCCAAATCGCGAGTATCAAACTGCCATCTCACATGTCCAAGATCTTTGAGCGAGTTGACATATGTGGCTTCATCAAACTTGCCAGTCAGAACCGAGGGTAGAGCAGGCGAAAGATGGGTCACAGCAGAAGGTGACGGTTCAGGGAATCGATGTTTCTTGAAAGTCGGTGCTGCATATTCATGTGGTAAGCCTTGATAAAACTGCGAGATTGTGTGCATGAAACGCGATATTACGACACCATCACCTGCGTAGAACCATTATTTGCGTATAAGTCAATAATTCAGAAAGCAACGAACCAAGTGAGTGGTTCCACGAGATACAAATACATGTTTCATGGCGAAAGAATGTCAACTTGAAGCAGAGAAGAGGAACGTCGCCGTTGACTAGGTCGGCAACCATCGGCGCACGACTCAGAAGCTGAGATAGATCAAACTGAGCAACCCAATCTCCGTCCAGGAGTGAGTCAAAGGAAGTGTCAAACTCCTGGACGATGTCTACAGGAACGGCAGTATTGGTAAGTTCGATCTAAGAGAAGTGAGAGAGGAATCTAGTCCGTTTTGCAGATTAACTTACAAACCAACTTCCATCAGAACACCGAAGTCGCCCTGAGGCGTGCGGGTATAGTTGCAGGGCCCTGGAGAGGGCGTCCTCGAATTTGGATACATCAAGCTTTGTCGGAATGACAAAAACACCGACAGCCTGAACCTAGCATGAGTGATGTGACAATCTCCGGAAGAATACCATACGTCAAACGGCCAAATATCATAGCCAGGTAGCTCGACGCATGCATCGTTTGCGAGTGTGGTCGGTATTGTGGGCGAGACAAGGACTTGGGTGGAGGACATAACTGGTAGAGAGACTGTATAAGAAGGGGGTAAAGAGTCGACCCATTCGGCGGGTCTCTCTTTATTGACTGGTTCGGTCTTGGACGGTTTCGTCGTATTCCGAGTGCTGTTTAAGCAAGGTCGCTCCAGCTCCTCGCGGGAAAATTCTCAGCGACGCTCCAACTATAAAGAGAATGGTGCGTTACATACCTATCCTCGGACTGTCCGTGTGTTGCGTGTATCATCATATAGCTAAACCGAAATGAGTAACAATCTACATATTGCATTAGCCTCTCACCACCCTGAGATTACCGCATGCGCGCTAGAATGCAATTCTGCGCCGAACGAATGCGATTGCAGATGGTCAACCGGGATGAGTATGGCGTCAGCCAAAAATAAATGTGGGTTAGTTGAAAGACAGTCAGCATGGTCGATTGGGTCTTTCACATAGATTTGGTTGTTTAGCAAAATTACTGCCTGCCTCAAATTATCGCACAAAAGATACCTCGATTCGTCACGCCAGGTACCTTATTTGCAGAGCAGCAGGGATGAGCGGCACTCCTGGTACAATGACTGTCTCGCAGCTAGCCTATCGGATCTTCTGAGATTACTAGGGAACAGACTTTTCTTCCTGGATTAGTGTGGCGCTCCCGTGATCCAACTTTGCAGAAGCAAATGAACTAACGGTCGGCGCCATAGAGCACTCCATCCTAGATCTAAGTCAGGTAAAGCTGGTGGATCACGAACGGAGATGAATGAAACATTACTCAAACCCCACCGGGTATTCCTGGATTCGTTTTGAGATTCACGAGCCAAGTCGTCGTAGGCTAGAAAAAGAGGGCATGCCAACTAGTTTCTTACATAACATATATTGTTCGGCTTTCTCCGGGATTATCCCGATCAGGACGTCCTGCCGGTGCTTTTATAGCTTGGGCCCGGTCAGGTAGTAATCCCGACTTTAAAATCGTACCAATGACACTAGTGGCGGTCGGAGTGTTCTGCAGATCAGCGTAATTTACTTCGTAGAGACAGCCAAGGATCCGGAATGGTGTCTCAGTTAGTAAGTCGTGCTACAACTTGAAGACATTAGCAGCTTAGACACTGATTCGTCGACTCATCAGGAAATCGTGCCATTATCTCGCCAGTTACTTACGCTGGTGTTGAAATGCTGTTGATTTCCGCCACTTTGCCGGTGGTCATTTGCGCAGCATGGCAAGTTCAACGGACCGATTCAATTAAGCTAAATCTGACTAGTATTTTTGTCCTTGCGCCTTGATATGACACGGAAGGTGCTTTCTGACCCCCCTTTACAGCTCGCTGGTGAACATCCATGACAACAGGCGAAGATTACTGCAAACCCAGCGTTGACCCACTCCCTTCCATAGGGTTCAGGCAGCTTTTCCGGTAATGTCCTTCTTCATGTCAACATGCCATTTCCTTCATCCTTCCCAGTTATGCCACTCGATTCGAGCTTTTTCTTAATGCCATTGGTCTCGTAGCCGCAGTCATGTCCGGCATCGCACAGGTACTTCCTTTCCTCTCAGCTCATTCACCGTCTCATCCATTTAACCAGCTTCTTATGACCCTTTCCTTCGGAAATCTCACCCAGCGGTTTGTCTCCTTTGGATCTGCTGAAGCCCGGTATCTCCGGGATGTCACCAATGCTACCGCTTTCTTGGAATTCCAAGCAGCTGCAAAACAGTTTCGTAGTGCCGCTGCTACAGACTCCACATACCTCGTCTACATAGGTACGTTCTCACTCCTTCGGCGTCTCTCCTCGTTCCACTTGCTCACACCTAGAAAGGAACTGCAACCCTTGTCTGCACATTTGTCTCCATGGTCATTTGGATTTATACCGGCGAAATGAATGCTAAACGCATTCGTGAGAAATACCTCCAAGCCGTACTGCGCCAAGAGGTCGCCTACTTCGACACCATTGGTACAGGTGAGGTTGCAGCTCGCATTCAGACAGACACCCGTATGTCCTGCGTCCCTTGTCCTTCCACTCTCATCCCATCCTTTCATAGATCTGGTTCAGCAAAGTATCTCTGAAAAGGTGGCAATCATGGCTAATTGTATTTCTATCTTCTTCACGGGTTTTGTCCTCGCCTATGTTCGCTGTTGGAGGCTTGCGCTTGCAATGTCTGCGATGCTTCCTTGCATTACGCTCATTGTTGGTGTCATGAATAAGTTCATATCGAACCACGTGCAGTCTGTTCTTTCTCTTCTCAATTGCACCCCTTTCTTACATACCTTATAGTCGTTCTCTGAAGCATGTCGCCGAGGGTGGTACTCTTGCGGAGGAAGCCATTTCTTCCATACGCACAGCCCATGCATTTGGCATCCAGACATGTTTTGCTGGGCTTTACGACACACATATGCAAGAAGCCAGTGCTGTCAGTGCGAAATCAGCCATACTCAATGGTGCCTGTCTGGGTACCTTTTTCTTTATCATATATGCGGCTTATTCCCTCGGTATGCAGTCTGTCCGTAATCATGATGTCCCTTCATGACTGACGTCGTTACAGCATTCCAGTTTGGCACCACTTTGATCAATGAAGGTCACGGTGAGCCGTGCTCTTGCAACCATTGACTTTGTCTGTTGATATATCCCTCAATAGCAAGTGCTGGTCAGGTTATAAACACACTTTTGGCCATTGTATTTGGTTCTTTCTCCCTTGTCTTGATGGCGCCCGAACTGCAAAGTGAGCATCTCCTTGACTCGGTAGTTCCCTCGCTCAATTCCTCATACAGCGATCGCAAATGGTCGAGGGGCGGCTGCAAAATTGTTCGCCACCATCGAGCGCATTCCCATCATCGATTCTTCGGAGCCTGGTGGATTCAAGCCGGATAAAGTTGTTGGCGAGATCACCCTGGAGGATGTCAAGTTCAGCTATCCCTCTCGCCCGGACGTATCCGTCGTGAAAGGCATCAACATCACATTCACCGCGGGCCAGACTGCGGCTTTGGTTGGCGCTTCCGGTTCCGGAAAGTCAACAATAATTTCCCTTGTCGAACGTTTCTACGATCCTCTGGGTGGTTCTGTCAAACTTGATGGTGTCGATATCCGTGACTTGAACATCAAGTGGTTGCGCTCGCAAATTGGCCTTGTCTCCCAAGAACCTACCCTTTTTGCGACAACCGTCAGAGGCAACATTGCTCGCGGTTTGATCAACACACCCTACGAACATCTCTCGGAGGAAGAAAAGTTCAACCTCATCAAGGAGGCATGCGTCAAGGCCAATGCAGATGGCTTCATCTGTATGTTACCTGAGGGGTACGACACCATGGTCGGGGAACGTGGTTTCCTCTTATCCGGTGGTCAGAAGCAGCGCCTAGCGATTGCTCGTGCCATTGTTTCTAATCCTCGGATTTTACTTCTCGACGAGGCCACGTCAGCGCTCGACACTCTATCCGAGGACATCGTGCAAGACGCCCTGGATAAGGCTGCTGCCGGTCGCACAACCATCACGATCGCTCATCGATTGTCCACGATCAAGGGCGCTGATTGCATTTATGTTATGGGTGATGGTCTAGTTTTGGAGAAGGGTACACACGCAGAGCTTTTGGCCGACGAGAATGGCGCCTATACGCGCCTCGTTAACGCCCAGAAGCTGCGAGAGTCAAATGATAGCAGCAGCACTTTAGTCGCTGGTGAAGGACACGCGAGGAAGACGGTCGAAGGGGATGATTCACTAGTCCGCAAAGTCATTTCTCGGTCCATCACCTCCGATCTCGCTCAGAAGTGGGACGAAGAGAGACGAAAAATGAACGACGAGGATAAACACAATATGCGTTACCTCTTTATGCGGATCGGACTGTTGAATCGTGAGGGATTATGGAGATATGCTGCCGGATCTTTATTTGCCATAAGTGAGCTTGATTTTTCTCGGACCTTGTTCTCTATTAACTAGGGTCCTTTTAACAGTGACTGGAATGGCCTACCCGGGATTCGGTGTCGCTTTCGGCAAGTTCCCTTATTCTGCTCGCATACATGATAGCATGACCAGGTCGCATTAGGACATGTCATTTCTCGCTTCTCGGAAACCGATCCTCATGTTCGACAACACTATGAGAACAGAAACGCACTGTGGTATGAGATATTGTCCCTCATAGTTGACGTGTCTGACATCGTCGGACTAGTATCTTGATCATCGCTATTCTCTCGGCGTTCGCCATGGCTTTCCAGACTTATTTTTTCGCATCCTCGGCTGCTATTCTAATGTCTAAGATCCGCTCGGCCTGTTTCAAGGCCGTTCTAAGGCAAGATAGTGAGTCTCACTTTTTGCAACTCAGTGTATATATATGGACTACTGGCGACAGTAAGGTATTTTGACAAGGACGAGAATAAGGTAAGTCAATTGTGTGCCACTTACTTGAGCGATTCCGAATGCGTCCGCGTAGACCGGTTCTCTCACTGCCAGCCTGATCGATAACCCACAAAAGATCAACGGTCTGGCCGGCGTCACCCTCGGAAGGCAAGTCCCGCTTTCGAAATGTAACGACTAATCTCTGATAGAAATCCAGCATCGTGCAGTCTCTGGCCACCCTGGTTGGCGGCACAATCATTGGCTTGTTTTATTCGTGGAAGCTCAGCTTAGTCGGCATCGGTTCATTAACCCGTTCTGTCTCCTATTCAAGTCGCTTACCACTGTTTTTAATATTCCAGCCTGTATCCCTTTCCTTATCTCTCCTGGCTACATTCGCTTGGTGAGTTTGCCCTTGTCTGTTTGTCTCCGTCTGCTCAGTGACTATAACAAAGCGTGTTGTCGTTCTGAAAGGCCAACAAAACAAGAGCATCCATGAAAACTCGACCCAGCTAGCTTGCGAAGCTGTTGCTTCGGTTCGCACTGTCGCCGCCCTTACCTTGGAGGAAGACTGTCTGAGGATATACAGCGAAAGTCTGGAGGAACCTGTCAGAAAATTGAACAAGACCGCGATATGGAGCAATCTGTTATTTTCGTTCTCGCAATCAGCAGCCTTCTACGTTACTGCGCTCATCTTTTGGTATGGCTCACGGCTCGTCGCTTCCGGCGAAATCGGTGTCACGTCGTTCTTTGTGTCTCTTATGGTACCCTTCGTCTTCCCTGCGTGTTTCGTGTACTAATCATTTCCTCTAGACCATCGTATTTGGAGCCATGCAAGTTGGAAATCTTTTTGCATTTATGCCTGATATCTCTTCGGCTCGCAATGCCAGTGCTGCTATGGTCAAGTTACTTGACTCCACCCCTGACATTGACGCCGAGTCAAATGCTGGCAAAATATTTGAGGGGTCCGAGACCGTTCGAGGCCACATCCGATTTGAAAATGTGTACTTCCGGTACCCGAGACGTCCCAGTGTGAGCGTACTGCAAGGTCTCTCGTTCACAGTCGAACCTGGTACATATGTCGCTCTCGTCGGGGCCAGTGGTTGCGGTAAAAGCACGGCGTAAGTTCTATTGAGATTACTGCTCTGCAATCTCTGATCGCCCTTCCAGTATTCAGATGATCGAACGTTTCTACGACCCTCAATTTGGTCAAATTCTGCTCGATGGACATCCGATCCATGAATTAAACGTTCAAGAGTACCGGAAGCACATTGCGCTCGTTTCCCAGGAGCCGGTCAGTACACGATTGTATCTGCCGCGATAACTTGACGTCATTCTCTACTAGACCTTGTATACTGGCACTATCCGTTTCAACATCTCACTTGGCGCGACCAAACCAGAATCTGAAGTTACACAAGAAGAAATCGAGGAGGCCTGCCGTGATGCAAATATTTTAGATTTCATACTGTCGTTGCCTGAGTAAGTCGACGCACCTTGGCTTTTACTTGATCCGCTGACCGACATTGTCGCAGCGGCTTTGATACACAGGTCGGCAGCAAAGGTGCGCAGCTCTCGGGCGGTCAGAAACGTGAGTACCTTGGCACGCCTTGACGGTCGTTCAAACACGCACACCACCACCAGAACGAATCGCGATCGCACGTGCGCTGTTGCGGCGCCCCAAGGTCCTCTTGTTGGACGAAGCCACGTCTGCACTGGATTCCAACTCGGAAAAGGTCGTCCAGGACGCCCTCGATCGGGCTTCCAAGGGTCGCACGACGATCGCGATCGCACATCGTCTGTGCACGATCCAGAATGCGGATTGCATGTACGTCGCGTCTTCTTCTATGGGGTTGCGCTGGTCGTCTGACGAGTACTTTCTTTTTCCTAGTTACTTTGTCAAAGACGGGCGGATCAGCGAGGCGGGCACGCACGAACAACTCTTATCCCTAGGCGGGGACTATTACGAATATGTTCAAATGCAAGCGTTAAGCAAGAAGTAAAGGACGGCGATTCAGCACGTCCGTTGTAAGTATATAAACATGCACGCTACAGTACTATGCTTGATGTCTCAAATGTATTATGCCTATGTATGTAAATCCATGTGATCCTTTTTTTTTGCTCAGATGCATGTGGGCCATGTCATGAGTGCTGTCCCTTTTCTTTTCCTTCTTTTTGCACGGATCCATCCGCTGCACACACTGTCCGCCCACATCGTGTTTGCGTACAGGCCGGCAAGAGATAAATGTATAGCAAGTACATACACGACAAGATGCAGAGCAAAGAATAAATCGAATAGCGTGCGTGGCGTTCCCGGTTGCATGGAAGCACTTGTCATAGGATGTAATAAAGATAACCACAAGGGGACGGGGCGCGCCAGTGCTGCGCGCACGCTCGGCCAGCCAAACGTTCGGAGGGAGTCGAGGGCCACATCCTGCATTCACGAGAGACAATCCAGTTCGTCCGGTTCGCCGTCTACGCATCGCAAATGTTGCGCTGCGCTCGCCTTGATACGCTCGAGCACATCGCGCGGCGGTCCTTTTGCTGTCTTGGCGCGGGTTGGGACCAGCACTTTGGCCAGCTTTGGAGGCGGTGACTCGGACTCTTTAGTCACGCGCTTACGCTTCCCGTCCGACTGGTTCTCCTTCAATTTTTGAGACGAGGAGTGAGGAGGACTGAAGGCACAACAGTCAACGTAAATCGCTTGTCTTTCGACAGAGTGACGCACCATGTGTCAGTAGCAAATTTCACAACTTTCCGAGGTCGGTCATCATAATTGTCCTCGTTCTTTTTCCGTTTCTCTGGTTTCGGCCGGCGCTCCAGAAGTCGATCATCATCTTCCTCAACTTCGGCCACGACCTGTTTCCGTTTCCTGATGGCTTTGGGTTTTTCCACGTCCGTGATGTCATTGGGTGGTCGCAAAGCGGGTTCGGGCTCGATAATGGGTTTACGTTTCGAAGACGCCGGTTTGACAGTCCTTCCTTTCTTAGGGGGTGGAGCTAGTACATTGTCATCGTCAGAAAGTACATCCCCCTTGGGATTGGATATTATTCTACGAGGGACCTCGACGAGCGTTTCGTCGCCGTCTGTATGCGCATACATGAGTGCTTCGACGGATGTAAGATCAGATGCATACCCGAGACGAGCACCTCCACCACCTCCTTTACAGGATTTCGTTTCGCCTTTGTTCTCGGTTTCGCATTTCCGTTTGAACTAGATGGGGCGGTTCGTTGTTTGCCTCTTCCTTTCGATGTGGACTTGAGCTTGGTGTCGGGAAGTGGTTGTTCCGTGTCGGAGTCTGGGTCTGATGAGACAAAGTCTCAGAATAAGTCAAATGAGTAGGCAAGGTACACACCTGGTGCCTTCTTTTTGCCTTTTGTCGTCGCACGGCGCTTCGGGGTAGGCTTTGTGACTTCTTCGACTGGAGACATTGGCTTATATGCATTAAAACAAGGAAAGCCAACTTACCTGCTGATTCGACAGCCCTTGCCTTGCCCTTCCGAGACGCCGCTGGCTTGGCCTTGGAGCTCCCTATATGCGCTCTCAAAAGATGAGCTCGGGCATGGAATACGGCAACGAACCAGCTACAGCCTGACTTTGGTCAGTGACGGTTGCTTTACGCGTCTGTGATGTGCGCCGCGCCTTGGAGGTCGAAAGACGTTTGGCAGGGACATTCTTCAGAGATAGCTTGGAAGGCGATTCACCAGAGACGGTACGTGCAAGAAGAATGTCCACGAGTGGGTTCGAAGTGGACGGCACAAACGCCCTGTCAAAGTAGTCAGTGCGTGCGACACGGCGCTCCAATACGATGGACACGAACCCACCGCGATCGCGAAAGCGGGCTTGCTGTCGCTTTAGACGCTGTGCTTTGCTCTCTTCTGCGGAGACGCCAAGCTTGGCTTGCTGTTCGACGACGGCAGGCTGGAACATCGTCGTATCGTTCGGAGAAACTTGGACTCGATGGTTGGACGAGTCCATATCACGTGGTAATATAATCCTGTCACGTGTGCGCATGTTTACATAACTGCTTCTCTTGGCATTATCATCTCGAGGTGAAATAAAAAAAGGAATGGATTAGAGATAATTAGACTACCCTGATGCATCTCAGCTTTGATGTACATGAGAGGCAAATGATCAAGGTTCATGTGTGCTTCTGGTGACAAGTTGTGCTAATGTCCTAAGTAAAGTTACAGAAGTGAAATAGGAGACTCATGGTCTTGAATCTTGGACAAGATCACATAGTCCCCCTCATGTTGAGAACTACACCAGAAAATATCCTCACGCCCTTCTGGGTCTTGGAATGCGAATGGATGACCGAAAGCCGGAAGTATGTACAGGTCAGCTGGGGTGCAGTTTTGCTAACATCGTGTTCAAGGGAATGAAAAAATACAGTTGGGCTTTCCCTGTTAGATGAGTCAGAGCACATGTGCTAGTTCAATGTGTAGGCACCGACAGCGGTCCCAATTCGCACCATTCCTAACAACCCAATACTGGGACTCCCTTCCATGCCCTTGCCAGGCTTGAGGACGAGGGGTACCTAGTTTATCGAGAGAATGAGTCTAGTCTGGGAAAGCCAAGGTATGCACGGTGTCAGCGTGCATCTGGTATACACTCAGAGGCCAAGGGCCACGGTCTAGATAATTAAATTGGGTAAAGTCCATGCAACACGTACAAACTGGCATCCTATACGACACCAGAAGCCGCTGGCCGAACAGCATCCTCGTCCCTGCCTATTACCCAGGTCAACCCCGCCAACGCATGACGAAAAACGACGCACCCTCCAAAAACTTTTGCAAAAACGTGCGTTGGGGTCTCTCCTCGACCTTGAGGAGAATACCCATCACATGGTCCGTCTGCTTCCAACAATTGAGGGCCTCCTGGAGGTCCAGACGGTTCTTGTGTATGAGTACCTCGATCGCGCGTGGATCGGTGACATGGCGGTTGGCTTCGAATTTTTGGCGGATGCAGTGTCGGACATAGGCCGGGGTGACGGGGATGGCGTACAGTCTGACGATTTCGGGCGCCTTGCAATGTATAGTCAAAAGCTGCGCTGCTTGGACTCGAAGCAAGGACTCACAGCGCGAACCCAGTCTCTGTAAAGATCAATGACACGCCTACGAGCTTCTTCCGGACTGCTCGACATGCGCGCGACCTGCGCCAGTCTGGACGGTATCGTCGTCATATTGTCGTTGAGCAAGAAACGACAACTCGGGCAGAGCTGGACTGGATCGTGAGCTTAGTCAGCACACGGGCCTAATTCGTATCTACTGCGCTCGTCCTTTGTTTTCGATCTTTGAACGTTGAACCATGGTCAGAGGAACAGGCAAGTCCATCTACATCTACGCTGTCGTTTACCAACATGCAATTCTTTTTTTGACAGGCAAGTACAAGACTAAGCGCGGTGGCGGTAGGAATTTTAGGTGAGTAGGCATACGTTGGCATTGGACGGTGCTGAATGGCGTGTGTGGCGTTTTCAGTCGGGATATGGTACTGGATAGCAATGGGATAGCCGAATCAAAGTGGGCTTTTCATCACTGGAATATCTAAACTTATTGTGACGATTGTGCAGGTCGCGTCGTAAAAATAAAAAAGACGAGAGTGATGGTGATGACGACGACGACGACGACGACGACGCGGTGAAAGAAGCGGAGGAGGAAGAGGAGGAAGAGGAAGAAGAGGAAGAAGAAGAAGAAGAAGAGGAAGCTGGATCCAGCATCAACCAACCAGAACTCTCCCGCACCGAACGACGTGCACTCAAAAAGAAACTGGCCGCGGAGAAACAAGCACAGAAACAAGGAATAGACGACGAGGACGCGGACCTCATCAACCCCAATCACGTCGAGAAGAAACTCAACATTTCAGACTTGGGCTCGAGAGAGATGACTCGCAAGGAGAGGTAGTTCTCCCGCTATTGTGTGCGTTTATACCGCTTTGATCGCGATGGCATGCATCTAGGGAGGCCAAAGAGAAGCAAGAGGCCAAAGATCGTTATTGGAAGGTAGGCGTTCACCCTCAGTAACTTGACCGCGCATCTCATACGATTGCCCAGCATCATCTTGCTGGCAAGACGGATGAAGCAAAGTTAGATCTCGCGCGGCTGAGGAAGGTTAGAGAGGAACGCGAGGCTGCGCAGGCCAAGCGCAAGGCAGAGGCAGATGGTCTGTATTCCGATCCCGTGTCCAAACGCCGACAATTAACTGCATCATATAGCCAAAGCAGCCGAGATAGAGGCAAAGAAGAAGGCGGCAGCAAGCGGGAAACGTATTTAATCCGCCACTATACTAAGTTGTTGTATGTTTTTCTATCACCCTTATGCTGAAGTAGTTGTTCCACGGCTGCTTGACGGATGTTTCTGAACCACGTGAAATCCCTCAGTGCACAAATACGTATCACTCACAAATGCGCGAGTGAAGAGAGAAGAAGGGCTCTGCGCCTGATATGCAATCCAGTAAATGTTATCGAAAAGCGGGAAGGAATACTCGTACAGAAGCTGCCCCCATAAATCCACATAGTACATACTTTGCATCATCTCCAGCAGCACGAGTCACTAAAGCCTGGAACCCATACCACACTTCCTTTGCCACCGCTTCTCGGCGTCACCCCACTCCCAAGCACTCTCGCTCTGGCACTCCCATAAATCCTCGATCGACTTGCGCACAAAATTCAGTTCCTCGGGGCTGTCACGAGGAGGCACAGAGCCGTCTGCTGAGACCCGCTGGAAACTATAACACCTGCCGGCGTCTTGGGACCACTGGAGGACGCCGTTCGCATGTGGCCAGCGGACTTGTTCGTAGACCTTGAGCGCATCAGCTACGTTCCCTAGATCCGTTAGCTCGTGTGCCAGTAAACGCCCTAGCACGAATGCGTCCTGTAGGGCGATGAACCGATGGAGATTGATAGAGCGTTCGGGAGGTTACACACCTCCATCGCCTGTCCTGCTCCTGCCCCAAGATGTGGCTCTGTCGCATGTGCCTAGAATGTTTTCAACTACTGCTTGCCTGACGATAATCTGAAAAACTACTCACTGCGTCTCCAAGCAGAACAACTCTGCCATCCACGTAATATGGTAACGGCCGGAGGACATGTAACGCCCATCTCGACGGCCTCTCGACACACTGTTGTGGTATCAGGTCAAGGAAAATGACAAGTGACAAAGGTGTGATCAGATACCTTGACTAACGCTCGGGCATGAATATCCCAGTCTTCAAAGAGTTCCCTAACCTCTTTCTCAGAAACGTCCACGACCCAACGGCCTTCAAACGGTGTCCCGAATGCATTCTGGTCGTGAAGGAAAATAACAACATTGATCAGTCGCCCCTGGGAAATGGGGTATGCGACGATATGCTGCACAAGTCATTCATCAGCCCCAAGAGCGAGGGGGCCCGATGTTGCGTATCTCCTACCTTCTTCCTTCCAAGGTACTGAACGCAAGATTAAGCATTCCACCGATGGAACCGCCCACATGGCTCACCGCTGTCAGGCTAGTCGGCGGCTCGACATTAGGGCACTCCTTCCGGAGTTTCGCGGCAGGTACTAGGCTCCTGTAAACTAGACCACCCGTCCACACAGGATCAATGCATGCGAGCAATCCATTTCTGGAGTCATCATCTTCAGCCCGGGAAGCGAGTTCCTGATACATGGTTTTGCGTGTTACTGAGCGAATACCATCGGCTCCCACTAGCACATCCGTCACGGAGCTAGAGCCATCGGAGAAATGGAGCGTTATTTTCCCATTTTCCGTGTCGGCGTCATAGGATGTTAGCCTCTTCGATGTGTGGATCTCGCAAGAGCCAGAAACTTGTTGAAGGAGAAACTCTACCATGTCTCGTCTGTGGACCATCATCGTCCCGCCTGCAGAACACAAATCTCAGTAACTTTGTGGATCATTAAAGACACGCCATCACGTTTCAAACTCTTCGAGAACCAGTGATAGCCGTCTTGTCGATCAGACTTGTTGAAGATTGGCCCTAAATTTATGCTGTGCTGTAGTGGGAGCAAATCTATACATGTAAAAAGGCAACGAACCGGTGTTTTCCCGAGGAGGCGCGATAGCCATCTTAGCGATCTCATCATACAACCCCAGCTCTTTCATAATGTCCATGGTCCTCCCAAAGAAGCCAATCCCAGCACCGATAGTGGTGATGGTGGGACCCGCCTCAAATATCTCGACCGAAAGCCGTTGTGCGCCGTACTTCCCGAGGACCAGAGCTAGCGTCAGACCACCTATTCCACCACCACTATAACGAAGTCGGAGGTTGGTATCCACATAGATGTTGAACACTAGAGCCTACCAGATAGACACGTGGAACTGCGCGTTCATGGGGGTGTGGATGCAGGGTACAGAGATGGATGTCGGGAAGCTGATTTGGCGCTGACTGCCCATCAGCAGATCTCACGCCGGCGGTACTATCCCCGACGAGACTCATTGATTAGATGTCTAGATATAACCTTGGGCCTCGTGTCATCTTGTCAACCTTGAATCGGTCAAGTTTGTGAGCCCAAACACGCCCGAGATTTGATTATCAAAATTTGCTTAGCCTTGCCCGGAGCTGCACAGGCACATTTGAGGACTTGATTGAATCCACGGATCACTTTGGAACTTCAAGGGGCGAAGTGCGACCACCGGAAATGAGCCCATATTACGACAAGGAAACTAGGCTGACAAACGTACCCAGTTCAGGTAGTTATTCGGAAGATATCGTAAGCGGTTGGATAGGTCGCAGAAAAGGGACTTACGCAAGCATTTGCCAGAGCCTCGAGCACCACTTTTTCTGGAGTTGTTTAGGAAGCTAACCAACTTGGCAAACGCGACGAATTTCGTCACTATACGTGGAAAGCATCCGCTACACAGCTTGGTGGAATGGTCCAGAGGTCCATCGTCCTTGGAGCAATATGAAACATGTGGCACAAACCAGGACACGATCTAGAGACAGCCCTCCCCTCGGACTTTACATCAACCAGGACTTCGTTCCAAGTGATTTAAATCTCTGAAACGGGGTCGTTTTTCTTGCCGATTACAGGGGACCGCTCGACCGGGGCGGGATAAAAGACTCCATACGTCTCCAGGCCGTCACGTGACGTTAACTACAGGGGATGCCTTGTTAGGTTGTGTTACATAATTACAACTCCTTCCACGACGAGTCGCGCGTTTGACCTCCGAGCGTCGGAACCCCTGATGGACCCTCGGAATCCGTACGGCCTACCACCCAACTTTCTAGGCCTCGCAAGAGAATACCCACCTCTCAGACCATAGTACGTTCCATGTCTTTTCGAACCGGAACAACCCTATCATCAGACCCGCAGCGTATTCTTGACGCATACGGGACCTACCATCGATTTTAAGAACGCCCTTGCACAAAGGTCAGAGACAACGCACTCCTAGCATTTTCGTTGCTCGTGCTTAGCGAATAAGAGACGATTGACAGAGGCATTACTTTACATAGACTTTGGTATCAGCCTTTCTCTTCCCGACAATCGATTATGCCCACCTGTAAGTTCGTTTTTCATGTGCCAGTCGCAATACGATGGTGATCGCACCGTATAGGTACCGAACCGGTGCGTCCTTTGGGGTAATGGCATCGAGTATTGATTGATGTTTGCAAGGTTAAACTATGTACTATGGATACAAGACATTTTGCAGACGTTTACTCTCGACGATGAGGTTGTGCGGGGGATTGACATGTGCGTCTTATCGAATCCAGTAGCCTTTCCTTCTCATCTACGAACTAGTGGAACTGGTGCCTCCGTCATATACCCTCTGCTGGGATGTCGCCTGGAACCAAAGTGGACCTTTGTTGCTACCGGTGAGCATACACCTTCCCCCTCTGGCTAAAGTTTACGCTTGTGCAAGACATTGACAAGGATTCCCTTGTGTCGGCTCGACAAACCGTAGAGCGAAACGACCTTTCCGACAGAATCGACATAATAGACACGTCTTCCAGCGAATTCATCTTGCATCCACTAGAGGGAGCTCATACAGTGCCGTACATCCTCTATTATAGTGCTCACGAACGACTATATAACTCGTCGCACGACAGATTTCACTTCACGATGTGCAATCCGCCTTTTTACGCCAGCATGGAAGAAGCCGCTCAGGCAGCAGAAGCAAAGGAAGACGAACCGAACGCGGTAAATCATGTCGCTCGATCTTGAGAATTCACGGTAACCATTTATTCAAGGTATGCACGGGCGCTGAGATCGAGATGGTGACACCTGGAGGCGAGGCTTCGTTTGTCGCCCGTATGTTCGCCGAAAGCCTGCGCCATAGAATGCGGTGCAGGTTAGCCCCCTTTGTGATCATACGTTGATATGGTTATGGACTGACGAGTTGGCTAGATGGTATACCTCGATGCTTGGCAAGATGTCGTCGCTGCCGTTGATAGTCGGTCTTTTGCGCGAACATCAGGTAAGGCTCGCGACCTCGATCGCGGTAAATGCCTCATCACGTAGGTCGACAACTATGCCATCACGGAATTTATTCAAGGACAAACTCGGCGATGGGCGATTGCCTGGAGTTTTGGTACCCTTCGTCTTCCAGATGTACGTCGATTTCTCAGTCGTCCGGGCTATCAGTGACGTTTCCATCCGCATCAGTCTCTCGCGCGCATCACCACCCCCACGCTGCAAAGCATCATGCCGTCTCGGACGACCCTTTATCAACCAGTAGCAAATGTCCGTTCATCGGAGCTCCTGCACAATGTGCTGCTCCAAGTGCTCAAAGCGATTCAAGGGGTTCACGTAACACTTGAACCCGCCAACTTTATCCGACCTCCATCGGCTCTCGTAATGGCGACCGAGGTGACTTGGACCCGGTCTGCTCGGAGGAAGAAACCGATGCACCAGGTAATGCAGACACCTTCCCAGGGATCGACTATAATGGAGTGTCGGATTACTTGTGCGCATGGCACTCATCCGACAGACGAAAAGCAGAACGCTCGGGGTGCCCATCTCGTATATCAGTGGATCGATGGGACCGATCGTAATGTTCTAGAGAGCTTTGTCAGTCACGTCAACCGTAAAATGATTGCTACCGTATCCGAAACATGAAGGCTTCGGAAATGACGAGATAGTCAATGTACATGAATTGCCATCCAGGTTATACAAGTATATCTACACCACATGCTGCTGCTATCCCACCATAACTACGAAGGCCGTTTCCAACAAACTTACAAAGCATAATCACCTAACTTGAATGTACATGTGGTTTCCGCGTATTCCATCCAGCGAATGTCACACTCTGGATTCAGCCCCAAAATTCCGTCCGATGATCAGTCAAATCGAAATGTTGACGATGTTGCAACCAAGGTTCACAGAGGTATTCTGAAGATGACAATTAACAATCATGGCCTCGATTCGAGCACAATAGAATTCATACAAAAGTGCTGCTGCAACAAACAATTTGATCTTGGCATCCCTTGCCCGTACCAATTACAGAAATCGGATTGCAGTTGAACCCGATAAGACCACCAGCCTTGGTTGCAGCATCGGACAGGTTCTTGTCTGCCAATGTTGCATTGGCCTGCTGTACCTGCACAAGTTCATATCAATTTGGTGTGAAAGAAGAAAAGGTTGATCAGTGGGTCCCCACCTCGGCGCAGCAGCTGAGATTACCATTGCATACACTGTTGTCTGCAGTAGCGACAAGGAGAGCGAGAGGAAGCAAGGCAAAGACAAAAGCAAACATGTTGGAGAATAAAGCAGTAGTTCGCTGAACAGGACGAGAAGTGTAGGGAACAACACTACCGAACAACACCATCATTCCTGTCTCTTTTATACCTTGCAACTCCCAATGCACGCCCGCCGCTCGATACGATCGATTACGTTCCATTCGCCGGTGAGAGACCATCCGACAGCTGTGAACCCGAACGTTGCGTTTTTGGAAGTGGGACTTGACGAGAACTCGGAGCAGCGTCGTACGGCACCCTTCGTGAATTCCATTCTGAACTATATCAGCCCCTTGCTCAGGGATGTCGATGACAGCCTCATGCGTTACAAGGCAGTCGTTTCACAATAGGTGCATAACACTTGGCGGCGGCGCTGGCCCAGATTGGCAAAGCGGTGGAATGAACGGACAATGTGTCCGCCGTAAGCTAGACCGGATCCATCTCGGGGATGGAAGAGCAGCTATTCCAAGTAGGACAGTGTCTGGTGAGCGGGCAATCCTAAAAAGCACCTTACAGCACGACTTGCCCAAAATGTACGACGTACTTAATAGTTGGCGTCAGTGTCTTCGAGGACGATACCGCCAATCTTCATTCATTTGAACTAGCAGAGCTCAGCGGGTAAGATCCTTGGTGTCTTGAAGGTTCTCGCGGTGTCTTCCAGATGTTCAAAACAGCGACATGGGTAGCGAACAACGATCGGCAAAGTGTAATGTTCAAGATGGCGGAGCTCTTTCGGCCCCGCTCCTAGTCAGCGCACGCGACTAAAAACGGATTGGTACGCCTGTCACTGAAAGTGCCAGCTGTCAGTTGTCATTACCTATGTATCACGTTTTCCAGGAGGTTGTGGTTGACCACTGCTTCACGATCACAATAAGGGTGACGATCGATGAATCTGGAGTCAGGTCTATCTTCTATCTTAGTAGAGACGCGGCCCACAATGTGACATTGGAGACGTCGGGAAGACCCCAAAACATACTTTTTGCACAAGCGGAACACGAGTGTTTGGAGCGAAATCAAGAGCGACCGGGTCTCATAGTGATGAATCACGCCAAACAGTGGATGAACTTGAGAGAAAGTCGTGCTTACCCGAAACGTTCTCTCCTGGCACACTCGCAGCATCGGGACCCCCAGCTTACGATAATATTTGTATCTACCTTAGGTACGCCCATCAATGATCTGCAAGAAGTTGGGCCGTACAATGGCTGTATACTAAACAACACATACTATCGATGCGTCTAACCCAAAACCCTTCATGTCGGAAACGACACGTCAGCAATGCATTTCGTGTCCGTGGTGGTAAACCGACTGGTCCTCAACTGTCAGCTACGAGTGTTGCTCTAGGCCCCCATTTCGCCGATCCGGAACGATCAGAATTCCTCGTCCAACGAACTGCCGTATCACATGCATGTTATCAAAGCCTCCTACCCCTCGCGCTGGAACGAAATCACTCACAACGTCCTTCGAGATCCGCCTCCGACATATGGATTCGTATAATTCACGTTGGCCTTGGCATAGTCCGACATCCGCTTTTCGAAAAAGTTGGTCTTGCCCTGGAGCGAAATCATGTCCATAAAGTCGAACGGGTTCTTGGCGCCGTATGCCTTGGCGTTGCCGAGCGATTCGAGGAGACGGTCAGCGACGAATTCGATGTATTGACACATGAGTCGAGCGTTCATGCCGATCAAGGCGACCGGCAGTGCGTCTTGGGACGATGGGTGAGCATCCATGTCGAACACGAGCGTCGAGAACATACCGGTCAAAAACTCTTGTTCGATCTTGACCGCCTCCATGATAATGCGCTGAATGACATCTGGGTGTGGCCGCCGTCTAAGATGGCCGAAAAGAAGGCAGGCAAAATCGGTATGCATCCCCTCGTCACGGCTTATAAGTTCGTTGGAGAAAGTGAGACCCGGCATGAGGCCGCGCTTCTTCAACCAAAATATGGATGCAAAGGAGCCAGAGAAGAAGATCCCCTCGACGGCAGCAAAAGCAACGAGGCGCTCAGAGAACGTGGAGTGCCGGTCTGAGATCCACTTGAGTGCCCAACCGGCCTTGTGTTTGATGCACGGAATGGTTTCTATAGCGTCGAAAAGATACTTGCGCTCATCTGGATCCTTGATGTATGTGTCTATGAGGAGAGAATACGTCTCGGAGTGAATGTTCTCCATCATGATTTGGAAGCCATAAAAGGATCGTGCTTCTGCGACTTGAACTTCGCTTGAGAAACGCTCGACCAGGTTTTCGTTCACAATGCCGTCCGAGGCAGCAAAAAAGGCAAGAACATGAGAGATAAAATGACGATCGTTGTCACTGAGGCGATCGTTCCAATCGCGGATATCATTTGAAAGGTCTATCTCTTCAGCCGTCCAAAAACATGCTTCCGCCTTCTTGTACATTCGCCATATCTATCGTAGACGTATGGTCATGATCGGATGATGGTACTGGGTGATGTCTGCGTACTTCGTTATATTTGATCGGGAAGAGGACAAATCGACGCTTGTCCGGTTTCAGCAAAGGCTCCTCACCTGCCAAATGTCGCATAAGCGGGGACGATGAATTGGTCAGAAACGAAACACGTACACTCTGGCAGATTCACCTCGCCGACAAACCTCTCCCTATTATATCCGGTCTCAGGCCCATTGAGAGATTCGAGGAGCGGCGAATGCATGTTGGAATCAACGATCATCGACCTGGAAGAACCTAGCGACGACGTTGCAGTAGCATCTGTGATCTAACGAAGGGGTGAGGGTCAGAAATATAACCGCAAGCCACTACCTGCCTGCGCATCGACGACAGATCCACATGAGCGTGTCATTACAAGGAGGGGACATTGACTTAGTAATGACGAAGATGAAACGGATGACTCGGAAACTTGCGGATCCGAGCCAGAGTTAGGAGTCTCTGGGGCTGTGCACGGACAATATACCAGTTGGAACATAGAACCATAGTTCAACAGTACAGTTCGATGTTACACAGAACGTTTCACTCCTCGTAAAAACCTCTACTGCAATCGTACAGATTTCCGCTTCCGTTTCCGCAGCGTTACATGGGGACTTGTCGAAGAGTCGGTGGAGGGGGAAACTGGGGGTGGGCTGAAATACTTGGTTCGTGCGAGGAGGCGCATAAGAGTGGTGGAGGCGTAGTGACCAAGGATCCCGATCATAGCCCCGAAAATGCATGCAATGGCGCAGAACACGTAGACTGGGTACAGCGCGACTGCGATTGAACGGATGATGGAAAACGGAGTGAACAGCACGATGTCGAGTGTGACTTTGAACGCGATGATGATGGGCGAGAGTAATGCGTAGACCGTGGACCAGATGATGCGTAACGGGTAAACCATGACGAGAAGCAAGCGGGTCCCGAGACGAAACAACAACGTTGATCCAGTTAGGGCCGACCGTAACAAGGGGAGAAGAATGGCAATTGGAGGAGGTTCCACCGTCGGAGAGACGGTTCCAACCGTCCCAGTCGTCGTTGCCGCTGACATGGTAGATGACGCGACCCTCGGCTGTGATTTTCGCTGCCAAAGAGGTAAATATCAAAGCTACTAGATTGCATAAAATTGAAGCTAGGACTAACCGCCGCGGTTTCGTTCGAGAATTGGTGGCAAGGGAACTTTGTCCGAAAAGTTCAAAGCACAATCATACTGTTATCACGTGAT
>JBBPTZ010000435.1:0-22242 GCA_038094315.1 Phylloporus cf. tubipes | reverse complement strand
ACTGTAAGAAGTTCCGTGACTTGGGCTGTATCCACCAAACAATCGACGACGGACTCGCTATCAGCGCGATTCGCGGATGCATTCGCGGTTTCATATGGACTAAACCCTGAGTGGCGATCGCGACTTATGACAGGTTGCCTTCCTTTTCGATTCCGAAATAGCGGTTGTATTTTGTAGATGGTCCGGCAGTTTCATCTTTTTTGACAGCATGCCTCCGACTCGGACAAGAGACGTTCATCTTCTAGACCATCATGATGGCGACTTTCGAGGTTCTTCGGCGACTGGATAATTCAAGAGCGCCGAGCTGCTAATTTACAGGCTGGCGACCCATCAACCAGGTTGAACTTAAATCTGTTCAAGGTACCTCAACGACCGCGAACGAACCCCAAACCCCTTACTATCTGATTTTTATTGCGCATAAGCACCCAGTATCAGGAAAGCTACCGTACTCGCCTGCATAACTGTCCTCGGCGAAGGCCCCTTGCTCGCGGATGCCCTCCCACTAACACTCGAAATGTGGGGGCCTAACCCGACGACAGTCCTTCGGCGTCTGAACCTTCAAAATCTTCTCAGGTCATACTATCATTTTGTACTGGCAATCAAAATCCGATAAGCAGACGAGACTACGAGCCTCTTGGCATTTTCAGAGTTTGTACGTTCCTTTGAGACGATCTTTCGGTTGCAGTGCACGTTTTGTCCCTCAGGAATTCTTGGTGCTGACGCCTTCCCCCCAAACGTCGCGACAGTGCCCATCAACTTTGGTGGTAAGGTGCGCAGGGATTGCGTCTTCTACAGACTGCACGTCAACCAGTGTAGTGAGACCAAGGTGCCCGTACCTCTCGCACTGGTGATCCACCATCGATCTTTGCGATCGATCAGCGTTCGCATGTAAGTAGTACTGAATGTTCGGTAATCTTTCACTCGGCAGATTGAAGGCTGAAGCGTGCGAGTAGGGCAGTTGGGGTGATAAGCTGGAATACAGGTGAGCGAAGGAAATATTTCGTTATCGATGGGGTTGAAGCTCGCACGGTCTTTACCAGCCGCTTGGGAAGCCGGAGCTGATTTGGGACATCTCGCTTTGGCCACACACACGACGGATCACGGGCTTCGCACAGCCATGGTTGAACTGACTCAGGATGCGTGCACCCCAGCTTCCAGATATGTGCCTGTCGTTGGCTATGACGAGCCAATGGATATGAAAAGTATTTGGCAGGCTTCCAGCAGAACCTTCGGAGTCCGAGCCAACTAGGTCAGTTGGAAGACCCATCCAAGTATAATATTTTTACTTCACGGTGGCGCTCACATGGTGCAGCAGGAGCGGGCATTTTTAAATACCACAAGCCACATGACAGGCGGAGAACCTGGGTGCGATTCCCATTCTATCCGTCCCTGTCGGACCGTTGATGGAATCGCGCAGAGTGGCCGCGACAACCAGCAACGTTTGTCGGTGCAAGTGGCTCACAAATGGCACACTTTGCGATCAAGTGTTTTCCAGCTTCGATGATTTGATGGTTCACGCGGGCGCCATGCATGATGGGATCCGCGGTCCTCAAGCTGGAATACCTAACTGCAGAAAAAGGTGCCTCAGGCGGCACATTGCGTGGTTGCTCTGTGCCCTGCGATAAGTGTGATCCTAGATGATTCCTTCGGAAGGTTTCGCCGAGGGCGCACACTAAAAGGCAGCACGGCAAGAGCTGGATTCCCGCTCTGTAGTAGTTACGTGGGTTACATTAGAAATGCACCGGATTTGTCGCTGTGTAGGACTTTTCGAAGAGAAACAATTATATGAAGCATGATGCATGACTATGCATGTTCCATCCATGTGTGGCTGCGCCGCAAACGCTTTCCATTCTCTGTTTGGTTGGTGGAAACAACCATATTTACCGATCCACGCCAATGTGATTCGCGGATCGGTTCCAGTTGGTACGCACGGCTTGGATGTCCCACGTTTGGATCAGCTGCCCGCGAATCGCTTATTTGGTTATGGCCGTAGGAGGTCAATTAAACGATGTGAGAAAACCAGGAATAGAAGACATGGATGTGGATGGATCGGGCCAACAAATCGGACAAAAAAAAAAGGTAGTGTAACAAGAGGCAGCCAAGGCCAGTGTTCTGCCGGTCACTGAGGGAACGTTCACAACGGTTAGCAAACCTACGCCGCTGAACTTTCCCATATCGCTGGAAAGGAGCAGGTGAAGCGAGGTCCGCATTCGGCTTCTCGCGCAAAGAGAGATCTACTTTTCAGGCTCCGATGTCGCACACGGTCATCTCCGCAACGTCAGAAGGAGGCACATTGTTCTATGCGCCCCAGTTGACTTGGGCGCCATCTCACACACAGCGCCTATCTTGGGAGGGCGGAACAAGCCTGAAACCGTGGCGCGTCAGTCTGGTTGAAGCGCCGAACTCTTACTTACAATCAATGAAAACTCCAACTCATTTCCCCTCGGCCCTTGACGCCATGCACAGGATAAGTCTGGGGTCCTTTGGCTGGCCGAGCCAAATCGCACCGGGTGCTGCAAGGAACAGTGTCCCAGCTCCTTCGGCTGGCCGAGCCAAATCGCATCGGGTGCTGCAAGGAACAGTGTCCCGGGGTCAGCGTAGGCCAGGCGCTTGGGTAATTCGGTCATCGCTGCTTCCCCATAAATAGCGTGGTACCCTTTCCATCATTTATCCACAGACGAGATCGCAAAGAAGGGGGATATCATGCCTTCTTCAAACTTCTTCGAAGAGTACGACTGTTGCTTGCCAATCCAAAGCCCTTCTCCGCACTGACTCTTCTCTTCTCAGCCATCCTTCCTTGGATGAAGACTCGGAGCTGCAACAGGCATTCGCGGCCTCTCCTGGCCCGCTCTCAGAGTGAGCGTGAGTATGGAAACTCGCCCGAGCTGACGATGTATCACAGAACTCGTCCGATCTTCCCAAATCTTGTGCAGACTCTGCCTTCGCTTCCTTATCACGATCCTTTCAACTTCCAGGACTCTGGACCATCGTCTGTCATGCCAACTGCTTGGCCATTCTCTGCGGCCCTCGAAGCTAGCTCTTTATTTGGTCGCATTGATCAGGGATTCCCTCCTCCAGTGAGTAAATTCCCGCAGCTCCGTGTTTGTGCCGTCTGCTCATACGGTCGTAGGTCGTAAATGGTGCTTCGTCTGTCCATGCTGCAACGTCCTTTGTCCAAGGCCACCCACCACGTGCACAGCCTGACTACAACCGGCCACAGGAGTCTGTCGGTCAAGCCGTGCCCGCTAGCATGATGCAGACGTCACCGCCTGTGGCTTCTTTTCCGCCACCACGACCCCCTACCCGTCATAGCACTTGGGAAGCTCATCTCGTCACCAACTCCCCTTACGCGGGGACTCAGTCATCTTCATTTCCAGTTCCAGTTATCTTACCTAAAGAGACGAAATTGCACAAGTGCAAGTGGACAGTGGACGATGGTACTGCGTGTGAGGTACAGTTCACATACGCGATGCTTTCAGAACACCTTGCTACGCATGGAGTCAAGGACCTGCCAGGTATTCATCCCCTCAAGTGCAAATGGTCGAGGTGCAGACCCAGAAAAAACAAGGAGAAGATGAACCGTGAAAGTATTTTGCGCCATGTACGCGAAAAACATTTGGGTTACAAGCGCAAGCGTCCCATTGCGCATCTCCCTTCGCCTGTCGCAGAATCTAGCGCCCACTCCTCTCCTTGATCGCGTGGTTCCTGACATGGGCGCCAAAAATTCCACGCCACGTTTTTTGGAATTCCTATATTCGTTTTCCCGTCCGTCTTCCATCTCCGGTTGCGCGGCTTTTCCTTGGTGTACGTACTATTCCTACTTTAATTCCCTCGGCGAGGGATCGCCCATGGCTAGCATTGATTGCGAAGCTAATTGCATTTGGACGGTATCATCCTAGTCACGGTTGCGTAGAAATTGAGTGTACCATGTGTCACACTAGTATGTACATATGCGCTACAGACGTAGACGTCTTGCCGCTGAACACTATCAAGTAGTCACCCGGCGAATCCGGTTTGTG
Organism: Phylloporus cf. tubipes; assembly: GCA_038094315.1. NCBI lineage: Eukaryota > Fungi > Basidiomycota > Agaricomycetes > Boletales > Boletaceae > Phylloporus > Phylloporus cf. tubipes. The sequence goes on along the minus strand of JBBPTZ010000435.1, from coordinate 18,223 downwards.
TGACTGAGTGGAGAAATGAGGAGTTGAGATAGTTACCCGACCCGTTTGGATCTAAGAGGCGGAAGCGAACACGAGGGGGATGGGTGAAGGCGCTCCGCGCCTCCCGGTTATGGTTTGGGGATCCGAGGTTGGCGCTGGGCACATGCCATTGAAATTCACGTCTATTAGGTGAAAATCTCGAATCTGGAGAAAGCCTTTCAAGGACTCTGCCGCCAAGATGGACATCCCAGCATGTAGCGGACGAGGACGTCAAAGCTCGCATTCACACTCTGACAATCTCACGACTATTCTTTGGGATCACAGCTTCATGACTCACTATTTCAGTAAATAGACTCTGTATATTAGCCATAATTCCTGGAAATCTTTCTGTTGTCTGCTTATACTTGCAGTTCGTCCTGATACCTAGTCTATACAGGACGATTCAAGACCCATGGAGCTTCGTGCCTAGTAGGATGCGCATCAAATTAACCAGCTGAGTCCGAGTCGCCACCTCAACTTCCAACTTCAACCGACTGGAGCCGGGCCGAAGTCACTGTAAGAAGTTCCGTTGACTTGGGCTGGATCCACCAAACAACCGACGACGGACTCACTATCAATGCGATTCGCGGATGATTTGCGGTTTCATACGGACTAAACTGGTAGTCGCCACGCCGTTATGACGGGTTGCCTTCCTTGGGAGTCCGAAATGCTGTTCGGTGGAGTGTCCGATTTCATCTTTCAAGATAGCATGCCTCCGACTTAGACAAGAGCGCCAAGCTGCCAACAGGCTAGCGACCCATCAATTGGCAAGTTAAACTTGAACCTATCGCGAACATGAACGGACCCCAAACTCCCTACTATCCGTTCGCATGAGCACCCAGTAACAGGAGAGCTATCGTACTCGCCTGCACAACGGTTCTTGGCGAAGGCCCCTTGCTCGCGGACGCCTCCCACTAAAACTCGAGATGTGGGGGCCACACCCGACGACAGTCCTTCGGCGTCTGAACCTTCAAAATCTTCTCAGGTCATACTATCATTTTGAACTGCCAATCAAAATTCGATCAGCAGACGAGACTACGAGCCTCTTGGCATTTTCAGAGTTTGTACGTTCCTTTGAGACGATCTTTCGGTTGTAGCACACGTCTTGTCCCTGAGGAATTCTTGGTACTGATGCCTTCCCCCCAAACGTCGCGACAGTGCCCATCAACTTTGCTGGTAAGGTGCGCAGGGATTGCGTCTTGCACGTCAACCAGTGTGGTGAGACCAAGGTGCCCGTACCTCTCACACTGGTGATCCACCATCGATCTTTGCGATCGATCAGCGTTCGCATGTAAGTAGTACTGGAATGACCGGTAATCTTTCACCCAGCAGATCGAAGCGTGCGAGTAGGGCAGTTGGGGTGATAAGTTGGAATACAGGCGAGCGAAAGAAATATTTCGTTATCGATGGGGTTGAAGCTCGCACGGTCTTTATCAGCCGCCTGGGAAGCCGGAACCAACAGACGCTCAGCCTGGTCGACTCTCATCGTATCAACAATGAGGGTGAGGCACAAGTGCCAATTTTCTCCCCTTCGTGTTTCGTGAGTACTCCTACTCTGACAAACCTTTCATTTTCATGTCTGTACACAGCATCTCCCCATTTTTTTCGCTGATTTGGGACATGTCGCTTTGACCACCTTGGATTTCCTCGCACACGACGGATCACAGGCTTTGCGCGTCCATGCATGAATGGCCTCGGGACGAATGCACTCAAGTTTCAAGGCGCCTGCCTTTGGCTATGACAAGCCAACGGGCATGAAAAGTATTTGGCAGGCTTCCAGCAGAACCTTCGGAGTCCGAGCCAACTAGTTCAGTTGGAAGGCCCATCCAAGTACGATATATACCCCCGCCTTTCTTCCTTCCCCGGTCCTCGCCAACGTTTTGAGTCGATTCCTCTGTCCCCTGCACAATTCAAACCTTTCCCCTCCAGCCATGTCGGCAGCCTCACCTCTCGGATCCTACCCTTACTTGCTTTTGTCCAACTCGACGTATCACAACCAGACAGCATACCAAGTCACCCATGCCAACATCGCAGAATACAACACTAACTGGGGCCCAGAAGTACGCTCGCTGCCTATTTTTGCTCCACGATCGCGCTCATATGTTGTAGCAAGAACAGGCATTCTTAAACACCGTAAGCCAAATGACGGGCAGAAAACCTTCAGGCCCTGAGTACGATTCTCACTCTGTTTACCCCGGTCAGACGTTGATGAATCGCACAGAGTGGCCGCGATAACCAGCAGCGGTTGTCGGTGCAGGTGGTTTACGAATGGCTTACTTTGCGATCAAGTGTTTTCCAGCTTCGATGATTTGATGGTTCACGCGGGCACCGTGCATGATGTAAAGGGATCTGGGGCCCTCAAGCTGGAATGTCGATGGTTGACGCACAACGGGTATAACTGTGGAAAAATGTACCGCCGGGACTGCATCAGGCGGCACATATCGACCCACGTTGGTTGCTCTGTGTCCTGCGACATGTGTGACAGGCGGTTCTCTCGAAAGGATTCTCTCCGTGTGCACACTAAAAAGCAGCACGGCAAGGACTGGATTCCCGCTCTGTAGCAGTTACGTGGGTTACATTAGAAACGCACTGGATTTGTTGCTATGTGGAGGACTTCTCGAAAAGAAAGTGTTTTCTGCTACAGTCTCAGCGGGCGCCACGTCACATATTCTTTTCGAGCCCTGGGTATCAAGTCACTTGGCCTTCTGGCCTAACGCCTCACGAGGCAGCGCGCCGGCCAGAAGCCCGCGCCAGAAACGCCTTCCGTCGGCGGAGGTAACCACACCAATCCGTGCCAGTGTGGTCCTGGATCGGTTCTCAGTTGGTGAGGGCTGGCGTGCACAGTCCGCGTTTGGACCAAAGGCTGCCGACGAATCACGTATTTGGATACGGGCGTGGAAGGTCGATTGAACGATTTGAGAAAAACCAAGAGTAAGATGTGGATGCGAATGAATCGGTCACCACGATCAGGCGATCGGATCGAACGATCTCCGGCGGACTGAATGCAAGAGTATGTGACAAAGAGCTGACTATCTGCACCGTGGTGCACAAGGTTCAGTCTGTCGTTATCTCGATAGGTGCTGTGATAGGCTCTGCCTGAGCCTTGGACCAACGATTCCATATGTGAATACGCGCCATGATCATGTTCGCCGTCCTAGCCAGTGGGTTAAGTAAGACTGACTTTGGGAACTCAAAAATAAAAAAGGGCGATGTGATAAGAGGCAGCCAAGACGACCATAGCCATCTGCCGCATAAGTGCCCAATGATGTCATGGCAGGGCCCGGGTTGAATCATCCTGGGAGACTATGTCACACAAGTTAGTTGGGTCTGTCATATCGATCACAAAATACGACATCGTGATTGGTGGTGGGAAGAAGATCACCTTGCAAAGTCTTTGCGACGTGCTTCCCTCGTTCTATTGTGAAGATGTAAGTACGACGGAAATCTTATCGTATAGGACCTCTAACGACGAACTGCCATTTCAATTCTTCCAGCGACCGTGCACTGCACAAAAGTTGAAGGTGCTAGTCAAAGGACTTGCGGACCATGTGACGTATAGAACGACAGCTAAGGTGTGCTCATCGGTATACTTGCGTGTCACTGGAATTCACGTCTATTAGGTGAAAATCTCGAATGGGAAGCCTTTCAAGGACTCTGTCGTCAAGATGGACATCCCAACATGTAGCGGACAAGAACGTCGTCAAAGCTCGTATTCACACTCTGACAATCTCACGACAATTCTTTGGGATCACAGCTTCATTTCAGTAAATAGACACTGTATATTAGCTACAATTCCTGGAAACCTTTCTGTTATTTACTTGTACTTAAAGTTTACCCTGATACCCAGTCTATACAGGACGATTCTGTCGGGAGCAAACGACCGGTACCTGAGTCTTTCTTTGTCATTGATTGGGTGTGGCTTTTCCCAATTTCTAGCGTTGCGCCCGTCCCTTCTACTGGGTCCGTCTTGCTATAATTCTACCGTCTCTTCTAGTCGTTCAACGTTCAACGCGCAGTCGTGCAGTGTCGCTCACGGCGTGCCTCTAGCGAACCCGACAGCTTCAGACCTGCGAGTCACGTCAACATCCGACTCCGGCCGACTCGAAGCCACTGTAATTCCGTTAACTTGGGCTGGACTCACCAAACAATCGACGACGGACTCACTATCAACGCGATTCGCGGATGATTCGCGGTTTCATACAGACTAAACTGGCGATCGCGTAGTTATGACAGGTTGCCTTCCTGTCGATTTCCAAAATGGTTGTGTTTTGTGGAGGGTCCGGTGGTTTTCTCATCTTTTTTTGACAGCATGCCTCCGACTCGGACAAGAGATATTCATCTTCTGGACCATTGAGATGACTACTTTTGAGTCAGAGACTCTTCGGCGATTGCATACTTCAAGAGCACCGAGCTCCTAAACAGGCTGGCGACATACCTCAGCGACCGCGAATGAACCACAAACTCCCTACTATCCGATTTCCGTTGCGCATGAGCACCCAGTATCAGGAGAGTTATCGTACTCGCCTGCATAACAGTCCTCGGCGAAGGCCCCTTGCTCACAGATGCCCTCCCACTAACACTCGAGATGTGAAGCCCCACCCAACGACAGTCCTTCGACACCCGGACCTTCAAATCTTAGCTCACACCATTCCGTGGACTGATGGCCGAACTGGCAATCAACTGCGATAGGCAGACGAGACTATGCCTCGTGGCATTTTCAGATTTGTATGGTCCTTTGGGATGATCTTTGGGTTGCAGTACACGTTTTGTCCCTGAGGAATTCTTGGTGCTGACGCCTTCTCCCCACACGCTGCGATGGTTCTCATCAAGTTTGCTGGTAAGACGCGCAGGGATCACCCCCTGTGCGCGCCTTCTACAGACTGCATGTTAACCAGTGTAGTGAGGCCAAGGTGCCCGTACCTCTCGAACTGGTGATCTACCATCGATCTTTGCGATCGATCAGCGTTTGCGTGTAAGTAGCATAAAATGTCCGGTAATATTTCACCTGGCAGATTCTCATTCTATTTAGACGAAGATTGCGGGTTAAATTCTAGAACCCAGCTTGGACGACAGGCTAGTGGGGCAGTTGTGGCGACACAGATACGTAAAAGATATCAATGGGGATAGGCTCACACGGTCTCTATCAGCGGCCCTGGGTGCCGGTACCAACTGACGCTCAAGTCAAGTACCAAACGATGAAGCACAAGCGCGAATTCTCTTCCCCCTCCCCTCGTGGTTTGTGAGTTCTACTCTGACGCAGCTTTCATTCCCACATCTGTATACAGCATCTTCCCTTTTTTTGCTGGCTTGTGACATCTCGCTTTGGTCCCTTCGGATTTCTTCGAATGTAGATCCCAAGCTTCACCCATCCATGCCTGAACTGACTCAGGACGAATGCACTCCTGTTTTCAGATATACGGGGGTCGACTATGCGATCAACGGACTTGCAAAGTATCTGGAGGCCTTCCAGCGGAACTTTCGGAGTTTGAGCCAACAAGTTCAGTTGGAAGGCCCATCCAAGTACAATATATAGCTGGCCTTCATCTCCCTCTCGGTCCTCTCTAGTGTTTTCGAGCCAATTCCTTCATCCCTTGCACAATCCAATCCCCCCCCTCCTGCCATGCCGACAGGCCTTCAGTGAGCAAGCAGCCTCACCTCTCAGATTCTACCCTTACCTGCTCTTGTCTAGTCCGATGTATCATAACTGGACGGTATACCAAGTAACCAGTGCCGACGTCGGAGAATATAGCACTAACTTGGGGCTGGAAGTATGCTATCTGTCTGTTTTTGTTCCATAGTCGCACTCACATGCTGTAGCAGGAACAGATACTTATGCACAACGCAAACCAAATGACGGGCGGAGAACCTTCGAGCCCCGAGTGCGGTTCTCGTTCTATCCGTCTTTATCGGACCATTGACAAAATCGCGCAGAGTGGCCGCGACAACCAGCAATGGTTGTCGGTGCAGGTGGCTTATGGATGGCATACTTTGCGATCAAGTGTTTGCCAACTTCGATGCTTTGATGGTCCACGCGGGCGCCGCGCATAATGTAAAGGGAACTGGGGCCCTCAAGGTAGAATGTCAATGGCTGACGGACGACGGGTATGACTGCGGGAAAAAGTACCGCCGGGACTGCATCAGGCGGCACATTGCGACTCACGTTGGCTGCTCTGTGCCCTGCGACAAGTGTGACAGGCGGTTCTCTCGGAAGGATTCGCTGAGGGCGCACACTAAAAAGCAGCACGGCAAAAATCGAATTCCCACTCTGTAGTTGTTGCGCGGGTTACACTAGAAATGCATTGAATTTATTGCTGTGTGGAGGACTTTTCGAACAGAAACAGTGCTTTCTGCTACAGTCTCAGTGGGCGCCACGTCACATATCCTTTTCGAGTCCCTGGGTATCAAGTTATTTGGCTTTCTGGCCTCACGCATGACGAGGCGGCACGAGGCGGCGCACCGGCCAGGAGCCCGCGCCAGAAACGCCTTCCGTCGGCGGAGGTAACCGTACTAATCCATGCCAATGTGATCTTGGATCGGTTCTCAGTTGGCGAGCGCTGGCATGCACCGTCCACGTTTGGACCAACTGCCGACGAATCACTTATTTGGATATGGGCGTGGGAGGTCGATTGAACGATTTGAGAAAAACCAAGAGTAAGATGTGGATGCGGATGAATCGGTCACCACGATCAGGCGATCGGATCGAATGATCTCCGGCGGACTACGATCAGCTGCAAGAATGCAAGAGCATGTGACAAAGAGCTGACCATCTGCACGGTGCACAATCTGTCGTTATCCCGAGAGGTGCTGTATTAGGTTCTGCCCGAGACTTGGATCAACAATTCCATATGCGACTACGCACCGCAATCACCTCCGCCGGATCCCAGCCAGTGGGTTAAGTAAGAGTGACCGTAGGACCTCAGAAATAAAAAAAAGGAAATATTGTGATAAGAGGCAGCCAAGACGACCACAGCCGTCCGCCGCATAAGTGCCCAATGATGTCATGGCAGGGCTGCTAATCGTTCTATACATCCAAAGGAGAAATTCTGCTCTGAGCGGAAATGAAACGCGATGAGAAACGGCGGAGCTCGCCAATCGATCTAGAACCATACCACCTGCTGAAGCACGGCCGATTTATGTCCGATATGTTCCACAACCGGATTCGCCGTAGGCGGAACGAACGTGCAGCAAGTATTTACCGTCTTCTAACCCTTTGATGTGACGATCGGATTTTGAGGGCAGTAAATCATTGATGATCGATGATCTTCAAGTTCCTTGATTAACCTAAAGATGAGGGAGGTGCAATTCTTCTATAGTAGAGCGTACAGTTGATCCGATTGTGGTACATAGGATCTGATGGCATATAGTGGCACACTGGCGATTAGCCAGCCATGAAGAGCTGCCAGTTCCATTTCTGTGGCGGGGTGAGGCATATCTGCGATCCGTGCCCGCCAGTGAAGGTTATGATATTACATAACTTGGGAGAAGGCCGGCCACCACTGCGGGAAAACCGTAAGCTGCACGTTTTGCGGCGTAGTAATGGGCGGGCCAGCAGGGTTCACATGATGTGGTCCTGGAATAGTAGTTGGACTCGAGCACTATGCCTGAGAACAGTATGGTCACAGAGGTTGTTCACCTTCAAGTGTAGTACTGGCCCAACATCGACGGAGCTCGTAAGTGTCGTTACGGCAGTCAGGAATCATTATGGTCGGTAGATTCAATATTCGTCCGCAACAGTGGACATTACCGTTGTGTCTTCTGGTCGTTCTCGCCACGATTGAAATTCGAGAGTAGGAAACCATTACATAACTGCCTCACTTGAAGGTGCGGTGTCGTTTTGCGGGAAATCACTTTATATGGCAGAACTTGGTAACTACAGCCAGAGTCCGATTGGGTGTTTACAGCAGCGCAAGACCCGCCACTTGTGATGGGTTGTCCGCCAAGTCCATCCCTGACCGTGGCGGACAGTGAAGTATATCTGCGAACCTTCAGCTTCGGGCTTCAACGAGTTATCCCCCAACTTACGAAGTTACGAAGACCGTGTTGAACCTACTAAGAGGTCGAATCAATTGGGGGACGACGATGTACATATCAATCTGAGGGGAGTTCAAGTAGAAAACCCGCTTTGGGGCCATTTTGAGTGCGGATTTGAGAATTGATTTGGCTCACCCAAAACCACTTTGTATCCCGTTTTCACATCGACTCTGATGTCGGGCGTTGATTTCGTCCAAACACGTTGTCGGAGTTATAGCCACCTTCGTCGGAGCTCGACATTGGTACAATCGTCACATCAGCGATAAGAACTGTCTCTCAGCATCTTTCACTCCACCATGCCCTCCTAAACTGATTCACTTGAAATACAAGACAAATATTTAAGAGAACGAACGACGACTAACGAACGGCGAGTGGTACGTTGAGCTTCAAGCGGCGACAAACTGCGAATTGAAACTCAGTTGCCATCCAAGCCGACTCTGCCGAAGGAACCATCTGAACCCGGAGTCGCCGTTATTTTGGACACTGCCGTTGGATGGGTACTGGACTGAGGGTGACCTCCCTGGAGAGCACGCAGGGCAGCCTGGATGGCGGGCAGGACTGAGGACCGACTACCACAACCGACGACTACCTATGCTGATGGCCTGACCCCGACCACCACACTGAGACCCTTACCACCGCCAGCCTATCCCCCTCACTGCCACACCGTCCAAATCAATTCTTAAACCCGTCCCCCCAAAGCGCCATTCTGAACTCCCTGGCTTTGTTAGTCCGACCAGTCTGATGACAATTGGCCTTTGCATTTTTTTGATTGGCCTCCGAGCCTTCCGCCCGTCATGGTGTGAGTTCGGGCTATGCCACTGTGACATCGACATCCCTAGTACCGTCACAATGTATCTCTTGCACTTCTCTTCGAGCTTCACGATCACCATTCCATTTGACCAGCCATTCCGTTTGACCAGCATCACAGACAAGCTGATGTTCAGGGCCAAGAGTACGAACTAGTAAAACGTGTTACGAAATCGTGGGTTCAAGTTTTGTGAAGGTAGGCAAGATAGCTATACCGTAATAGATGATGGGGTGTAGGGGCGGCAACAAATCGTGGAGAGACGCTAGCTAAGCACCCAAATAGCCTACATCAACGGGTTTCTTTAGAATGCAATATTCGATTAGAACCTACATGGAAACGAGACAATGGGCGACACGTACTGCTTTGGATTTGCCTCCAAACGGCCACGACGTGATAATGCGCCTGATGAATGACATCTCCGTTTCCTTCATTTCCTCGAACGTTTTCTGCAATTGCGCATTGATTTTATTGTACTCGTCTTGCAGACTCCTTGCCAAAGCGGCATCATTTTGCAGACTTGCCTCCTGTGCGAGCACCTGAACCATCTGCTTCTGCGCTATAAGTAGCTTCTGGAGTCGACTATGTAGCATCTTTCCCGCCTCCGTCTCATTTAAGCGCTTTTGCTGTGCGACGAGCTCTTCCTGCAGGAGCAGCTCGCCCTTTCCCATGTTTACAAGACCCTGTATAATATCCAATGCAGAGTTGAATGTGTTGTCGAATCGCTTGGTGGTGGCACCTTCAGCTATCAACTTCCCCCAAAAATCGTGTATGAGCTCGTTCTCCCTCCGCGCTGCCATTGTTTTGTCCTTTGCACTGTCCCACATGGTAGTGACCAGACACGTTCGGCGTAGGGATATGTTGCCGCAAAGACGACCAAACATCTGGAGATTCATGAGAGCCGAGCCTGACATACGATTGTCGGTGATCCTGTGGAGGTAGACCACCCCGGCGATTTTGAGCGTGGTGCCATCTGGATATCTTCCCATACGTCGTATGTGGGGGTTCAGAGTGCACAGAATATAACGTACTTTTGTACGAGCCAGTCGGCAATCGCTCTTAAGATCTCACTGTCTTGCCTCTTAGTATCGTCAAAGCCAGGCGTGTCGACCAATACAAAGCGAAGACCATGGTACTTGAAAGGGTGTGGAGTGACATCTTGTGTGTCAGACGCGAGGCCACCAGCCCTGTGTTGCTCGGCTCTCCCAGTGAGACTGTTGATGAACTGACCATGCTCAGCCTAAGAATTCGACGTCGATAGAATACGGATCTACTTACATTAGTCTTCCCCGATCCCGTTGGGCCCATGATACTGTTTCAGCGCAGAATTGTCTCGGACATTGACGGTAACGATTGACGAGAATACTCACACAATAACAAAATCGTCTGGGTCTGCCTTGAAGCCGTCTAAGAGTCCAAACATGATGGTGCTGACAGAGTTACTGGCAGTGGAGGGGCCAGGCGGAGGGGAGGGAGTTGGAGTTCCCTTCCTCATGGCGCATTTTGGGCGTGCAGACTGCACGTTTTTTCATCTCCCCGAGTGTGGATGTATGGGAACTTACTGATCGCATAGGACACGTGTTTATTGCATGTCATTTTCAGCGCGCGGTATGCCACTACCTTTCCTTATCGTGACGTTGGGTGTGATACCCTGAATAGTGAGGGAGCCATTTCTCCGCCGTGGTCAACAAGTATTCCATGGATACTCGTCGCGACGCAGGCTTGTTATCAAGCGCCGAATCTCTGTTACATGCCGCACTCGCTTACCCGAGATTTCGCGCGTATGTGATTTGATGGAAACAAAATGGAACCATGACCTCTGAATGGCGCACAGGGTAAGAACCACGCGGTACGTCAGGATGGTGGGATAACTTGAAGAAGTCTGGCAATTCAAATACCACCCAGCAGTGAGGCGCAAAAATAAAATCGGCTTTCATGCACACTCTCCTACTGGATGGACGTGGTTGGGTTACCCTTAGAGGTAGTTTGACAGACGAAAAAATATCGAACGAGAAGAGGATATGGGACGAGGAAGAGAGCCCGTAGCGTTGAGAGAAATAGGAGCATGCGAATTTGAACGCGAAGTGGAGTGCGGGAGATGGTGGCCAACTTCAGTACTAAACAGAATACCTAGCGAAGCGCGAGGCATTAAATCCGTGGGTGATCCACCCTAACGGCTCGCTATAAATTTCCCCGTCGAATCAGACTCATTGTGGGGAGGATGTACACGAAACTTACTGAATGGGATTTTCGTCCAGACAGCCATAGGACAATACGCCTTGAGAGTGGGATTTTCATCGCCCTCATTTCCTCGAACGTCTTCTGTAATTGCGTATTAATTTTATCGTGCTCTTCTCGCAAACTCTTCGCTGAAACCGGATCGTCCCGTAGCTTTGCCTCGTCTGCGAGAGCCTTGAGCATCTTTTTTTGCTCCGTTAGGAGCTTCTGGAGCCGAGTATACAGAATCTGGCCCGCCTCTGTCTCGTTTAGGCGCTTCTTTTGCGTGACCAGCTCCTCCTGCAAGAGTAGCTCGCTGCCATCTTTTCCCATAATTAGCAGGCCTTCGACGACATCCCATGCAGAACTGGTTGTATTGTAAAACCGTCTAGCGATGGCACCTTCATCTACCAGTTGCTGCCAAAAATCGCGCATGAGCTCGGTCTCCCTCTGCGTTGCCACCGCTTTGTCCTTTGCACTGTCCCACATAGTAGTGACTAGACGCGTTCGGCGTAGCGGAATATTGCCGCAAAGCCGACCAAACATCTGGAGATTCTTGTAAACGGAACCTGACATGCGATTGTCGGTAATTCTGTGGAGATAGACTATCCCGGCGATCTTGAGTGTGGTGCCATCTGCATACCTTTGCATATGCCATGTGTGGGGGTTCGAACAGTACACAAAATATGGCGTACTTTTGCAGGAGCCAGTCGGCAATCACTCTTAATATCTCATTGTCTTGCCTCTCGGTGTCGTCAAAGCCAGGCGTGTCAACCAACACAAGGCGAAGATTCTGGTACGAGATACGGTGCGGAGTGACGTCCTGGGTATCAGACTTGAGGCTACCTTCTTTGTGTTGCTTGGCTTTCCCAGTGAGATGGTTGACGAACTGATCATCCTTGACCTGAGAATTCGATGGCAACGGACGAAACTACTTACATTAGTCTTCCCTGATCCCGTCGGACCCATGACTCTGTTTCGAAGAAATGCCTTAGACAATGATGGTAACGATTGGCGAGAATACTCACACAATAACGAAGTCGTCCGGATCTGCCTTGAAGAACATGATGGTGTTCCAGAAAGGTCGACGGTGGACGTGGAAGGACGAAGAGAAAAGGTGGGAGTCACCTCCTCGCGGGCACATAATCCGTGCATGCTGTGTATTGCTCCAAGTAGCGTGTAGATACAACGCGGCCGCGAGGGCATGTTGGAATTAGTTCCCGCTGGCTGGCATCAACACGTTGCGTTCCAGGGCCGTGAACGGAGTTCTTATTCTGTTTTGGCAATTCCGAATGTTCTCGTGGAACTAAAAGTAAGCACGAAAGACCAAAAGTTATAGCGATAAAATTCGCATCTCGTATGTGTATATATACCAATGACATGGCTGTGAACATGCACTGTACTGAGAGGAAACTCAAAGTTGGCTGGGGCAAATAATTATTCTGTTTAAATCACTTTGTACTAGCGGTCGCACACTGGAACAGGTAACCAAACGTACCAAACGTACCTTATATCGTCTGTCTGACTTCATAAAATCTAATCACTGCCAAGTCGCACTTGCAGCAACCTTGAAGTCGCGAGAGCTGCACTGCTTTGATTATATCAGCCTAGTGCGCCGACTCAGAGCCGCGTGTTTACAAGGTGGACAGATTCGCTCCTGGCTTTCTACTTCATCCAACGATCCCTCCCACCGACTTTGTCAAGATTCTGACAACATGGGGTTCTTCAGTTTCTTAGTCGACATATTTTCCCCAGGATTTCGGCTGAATGAGGATGATATGGTGGTATTGTATGTCTACTGATAGGTATTGAACCAGTTTCGAACTGACTCGCGATCCGTCGTTCAGTGTAGTGGGCCCTTCGGGAAGTGGAAAGACTTCGGTACTACCTTTCTCGCCTTACTGTGGTCGAGCGTTACAGCTAATATCCCGCAGTTTATAAAAGCAGCGGCCGTGGCGGAGAACTGCCCCTACATAATCGTAGACCCCCTTCAACCTAGCATGGAGAAAGTCAAAGCCACAAGATATACCCTCAGTACTTCAGCGAAGTCCGATTTGGGTACGACAAAAAAGCATATTGTATTTGTGGACACGCCTTCTTTCCACACTGGCTGGAATGATGAAGCAGCAGAAAGCCAAATGATGGATTGGTTGAGTAAATCCAGGTGAGAATTTATTTGACGCACCCGACGTGATGAAAACCAACACTTTTCTGTTCAGATCCAAGGCCGATTCGGTTGGGACGATCTATATGCACAGGATCGAAACCGACCCGGTTTACGAATCCATGCAGAAGCATCTGAACACATTCGCCTATGCTTTCCCGCAAGATTTCAGCTATTACCCCTCACGATTGCGCGCGGTCCTCAGCTATGAGGGCACAATTTCTGCTACCACGATCGCAAGTCGCAGAGAGGCGTTCGAGGAGCAGTTGCGTACACTACGCCCGAGCTTCAGATTCAGGCGGTCCCTGAGTTGGAATACATCCATCCATCCTGGCCTCTTCCGGTTAAATGATTATGACGTTGCCTGGGGAGCTGTGGTGGCACTTTTTCGCAGGTGACTGATACTACCAGAACTTTAGTGGTGTCTTGGAACGTACACTAGGTTTACGTTTACTATCCCTCGGTTCGAAGTACGAGACTGGATCCTTCCCGATTGTGTGTAGTCGGAAACCACCATCATCTTAGATTATATACAAGTGTATACAGGTTCAAGCTGACCGCCTCTTGGATCGTGGCTCAAGCGCTTTGGAAAACGACTCGAGGCTTGCCTCATGTCTGCCTCGACGCTTCTCGTTGCCACGAGGCAGAACCAGTACCCTTTTCACTACTACCTGATCCCACTGTTAGGATCAAGTGCCGACAATGTCCAACTCGCAGAAATCGTGGAAAGTCAGTAACAGTTCTCGTCGCTTCTCCCGCAACGGACAATGGTTTACTACCCTCAACCAGCTTTTCACCTGGTCAAAGGCGAAAAAACGAGGCGACCAAGCACAGGGGGAGAGCGCAGACAAAACGCGCACGGGGGCGAGTCAGGTCTCTCTCTCGGTAGCCAATAGACCTCCTGCGGTGGTGCATGACCTGCCTCAAATCGACACAAACCGACATCTTCAGAAAGACGGGAAACATCTGGATGTAGCAGAGGAACCACGTGTGGTGTCTTCCAACACAGACCAAGGCCCTTCTCAGATTGTCGAGGAGCCTCCTTTTTCCACGACGGTGAATATAGAGGACCTGGAAGCAGATGATATCGTCATAGCGTACGTGGTACAATCCTCGACGGTAACATGTCTAACTCCCTGTAGCGTCATGGGCCCAACAGGCTCTGGAAAAAGCACGGTGAGACACACGGCGAGTAGTTGAACCGGTCACTCACCTGACGACAGTTCATACGCCTTGCAAGTGGACGTGACACTCAGGGAATAGGCCATTCGTTGAAATCGTTTACCAGCCATGTCCAAGCCATCAAGTTCTGGAACCACGAGACCGGGCGGCACGTGGTCTTGGTGGACACGCCGGGATTCGATGACACGTATAAATCTGATCTCGATGTCCTGAACATGATTTCGGATTGGCTTGCCTCGAGGTAGATCACATCGCTGACAGGATTATGTTTCTCACTTCTGTTCTCATTCTCACAGTTACAGGAGAGAAAAACTTCTCTCTGGGATTTTGTATCTCCATCGGATAACAGACAACCGCATGGCTGGCACGCCGCTAAAGAATCTCAAAGTATTTCGAAAGCTGTGTGGAAAAGATGCTCTAGACAAGGTATACCTCACTACGACAATGTGGGATGAAGTTGACGCCAGTATCGGAGAGAGGAGGTTGGGTGAACTCGAGAAGGATTTCTGGAAGACAATGATTACTCAGGGGGCACACGTTACTTGCTGTAGAGGCGACAACTCACCAAAGCAGATTATTCAGCAAATCTTACACAAGGAGACCACTCGTAAGGTGCTGCTACTTCAAGAAGAAGTTGCCGACTTGAAGAAAGAAGTCAAAGATACACAAGCTGGCAAAGAGCTGTATTCCCAACTTGAGCACCTAGTCGAGAGACAAACGGCACTTCTACAAAGGATTGACAAAGAGAGAAAGGCAGCCTCGGAGGAGAGCACGTTGGCGGCACTTCACGAAGAGTATAATGGCTTGCGGACGCAGATTGACGACAAGTTACGTCAAATGCAGGAACTGAAATCATCCCCTTCATTGTGGAAGTATATCTCCAGTAACATGCCTTGGAAATGAAAGTAGGTTGAAACCGCATCCCTCAATCGTGTAACCGGGCTCTCTTCTGACATTTTCGTTAGTCCTCGGGTTATCGATGCGTATTGACCGAAGCTGGATATGATATTGAAATATGCACGTACATACTACCACATGTCTCCATGATCAGTTATTGGCGAACTCGGTCAAATCTGTACACAAGACAGATTGCACCGAAGACATGCTGGAGTCGGTGCCAGTTCCGTGTGTAACGAGGACGAGCTCGTCTGTAATACCTGTTCCTTACAAGGGGGTGAAGGCGGAGACGGTGTCCCGTCTGGAGATGTCGAAGGAGAGCTTGTCAGTCGAACCTCGTAGCGGCCGAGAGAGCCGGCAGCAGAGACATCAAATTTTCCTTGCGGAGCCATCCTGGTCGGTCCACAGTGAGCGGGCGGTGGTACAATGAACTTGGCTCTTCATTGACCGGAAAACGGTAATCATGATCGGCCTGGGTGCCAACACGAATGTTGAGGTTCTCAGTGGGGACTTGATTGAGCGACGAATTTGCTTGGAGATCGATCGATTCGGAGTAGCACGTGGCAGAAATGCGTTGTGTGGCAGGTCGTTCCCCCATCATTGACGACCAGAAACTTCCGAATAACACCCTATGTAAAAGGTGCACTCAGTGTCGGTTCCAGGGGCAGAAAGGAAAATGATCGACCAGTGTTACAGACTCACGAGGACGGCGTCCATTGCACGAGGCCACGCCTCCACTTGGTAGTAGTACATACTGACAGAGGTATAATGAGTTGTGTGCACAGATTGATGACAGGTTGCGTTAACTAAAGGCGGGAGTTGTCCACACTATGGCGGACGAAGGTTTTAAATCTTTGGATGTCGCTACGCAAGTACGTCGCGGCGCGGTGGTCGTGTACGCCCATGAATGATGTGCGTGCAAGGCGACCGTGGCGCGAGACTAGGGCGAGTGGTCGGGCGAAAGCGGAAGCCCATACTACCTGCTGGGTGGTCGTGAGCTGCGAGAGCGGGTGGGATCGCCTCGCAGGGACGCCGCCATGCCAACAGGGGTGAGCGCTCGAGGCCCCAGTCCTGGATGAGCTGCGAGGCGCTGGCATTGGAAATGCCAGACAGGGTGAGCAAAAACGACGAGGGCGCGCAGACGAGCGAACGACTCGGAAGTGGAGACGGACTCAAGGAGCCGCGTCACTCCGCCCAACTCCGCTCGTCCAAAGAGTCGGGGAAGACCTGGTCGAATGTTCACCGTATGGCGCGGGTTTCACCAAATGTGGTGTTCCGTGCATGCGAGTCTATCAATACCTGCAACACCCCTGTCCGTCCTGATGCCTAGTTTTACGGGCTCGTTCATAGACATGACTCGAGCACGTGGCCGAAAATTAGGTGCATACTTCCAGATCTCCTATGCAAAAGTGGCGCTCAGCGTCATTTCCAAGGTCGGAAAGAGAAATGTAAGAAACTTTTGTTTCTGAGATGAGACTGATGCCATGTTGAAGTTGACATTCAAATTTCAGCCTGAGCTCGAACACCGCGACGCGAGCGATTTGGTTCCGAACCCGACAAATTCACGGTGTCAGTTGACGCGAGTTCGGCGAGCGGTGCCGTCGGTCCTCTTTACTTCCACCTTATAGAGATCCGATCTAACGCGACAATCAGTCTGGTATTCAGGTCAGGGGTGTTCAGACCAGGGAATCTCAGGCTCACGTTTTACGCAGACACGATCACCGAACACGTGGTGGATCCCCGGCCGGTACGTTGCCCCTCTACCATCATTTTTTTTGTCGAAGTGATCGCGTGTCGCGATCCCTGCAAAGTAGAAATATACAAGCTGAGATCTTGTCGGGATTATCGATGGGGATTTTTGCTTCGCTACAGAGTGTAACGAAAAACGGAAACCCCATCGGTGTGGTCAGCTTTTTCTTCCCAGACTTTAAAGTTTTAATTGAGCGCTGAAGCGCTGGACTCTTACTAATACTACAGCGCCTTCAGACGACACGATTATTTTTTCCAAACCTGATCGACTACGTCGACCCTTGGCACGCACGCACAAAACAAAAACGGTAAGCTGATTGGCGGCCCCTTCCATCATGCCATGTCTCAATCAGATTACTGTTCAGATGCCAACACTTGGCTGCCAGAGCCAAAATCTGATTGGCTATCGCCGTAAATTCGTTATTCGTCCTCCCGTCCGTCCGCCGCGGTCAGCAGGGCCATGACGTTTGGGCAAGCCACGGCATTTGGTCGTCTCTGCTTAAATAGCACGGTGTCCTCTCCCGTGCCCCAGTCATTTGCCCACTGACCAGGTCCCAAAACATGTCTTCCTCGAGCTTCTTCGAAGAGTACGACTGTCACTCGCCAATCCAAAGCTCTTTTCATTACTTACTCTTCTCTTCTCAGTCTTTGTGCCTCGGATAAGTTCTGGCAGGATTATCCTGAGCTGGGATCGACATTCGTGGCCTCTCCTGGCCCACTCTTAGAGTGAGCATGAGAGTGACAACTCGTCCGGGCTGACAATGTATCATAGACCTCATCTGGTCCTTGATCCGAGTCCCGTGCAGACTCAGCCTTATATTCCAATGGATTATCCAGCCACACCTTTCGATCCCAGTGTGCACGCTCTTCAAAACGATCATCAGTCTGCTCCCTCTTTCGACCTCCAGGACTATGGACCATCGTCTGCCATGGCAACCACTCGGCCACTCTCTGCGACCTTTGACGCTGGCCCGTCACCTGGTCGCATTGATCAAGGATACCCCTCTGCAGTGAGAAAATGCCCGCAGTCCCATGTTTGCGCTGGCTGCTCATATGGTAACCTTAGGTTATAAACGGTGCTTGTTCTATCCATGATGCAATGTCCGAGGCCACCCACTACAACCGACCATGGGGGTTTGTCGATCAAACCGTTCCTACTA
>JBBPTZ010000434.1:0-22266 GCA_038094315.1 Phylloporus cf. tubipes | reverse complement strand
GCGGCGTAGCCTTGGGTGGTTTTCTCGGCGCAGCCTTTTTCCTCTTCTACAAAGTACAATAAGTGAAGATGCTCACACAATCAGATGAACGCATGGACGAGCCTGCGGTGTAATCATGCCCATCGTAAGCGACCGCTAAACCGAGCGCGGTCAGTCCCATGTCCTATGCAAAGGGGAAGACTCGCTTTTTCTCTATGACCTGGGGCCATCGTCGGAGGTTTTGGAGTCGACTTTGTTTGCGAATCGGCCTGAGGGGACTTCTCCAAGGGCTTCTGACGGGACGCCCGACTGTGAGTAATCCACTTCATCTTTGTTTTGAACCATTTCCCCATGGTTTGATGTTGATTCCCCTCGGATGATGCGGGGTTATGAGTTGTGTTTGGATCAGAGGTCTCGACGGCAGGGATGGTCTCGACGGCAGGCACCACGGCAGGCACCACGACAGGCATCCGCGGCGCTGGAGAAGAAAAATTAGGTTGAGCAGGAGACGGGCCGGACGGTGGTGCACGGGCACTCGATTCGAGAGGGTTTTCAAGGGATTCTGGCGAGGGGGGCTGCAACGTATTATTCATATGTGCTCGAGGTGAGTGAGCCCTAGTTGCCGTACCTCATCGTAGTCGAACAGTGGGGCAGACGTGCTCGATGGCAACTCAAGCTGTTACACTGTCAGCAAAGCATTGTCAGAGAAATCAAGCTAATTCTTACATCGAGCAGATCGTCGTCGTCATCGTGACTACCGCTCCCCGGTTCCAGAGGATCGGGATTTGGTGAACGTGATTCGCCAGATTGTTGGTCAACTGCCTGTACATCAATTGAGATAGTGAAGTGCCTCTGGGCAGCAACCGCACAAAGACTCACTTCCGGTACGGAGTCGCCATCGTCCAATCTGCGGTCAGTCCCCGGCCCGGAAGAGTTGGGCGCTGATTCTTCGGACTCTGAAGGCGATTCCACCGCAATCTGCCACTGAGCATCAGCAAAGCGTGCCAGTACAACTACCATGTAAAGTCCTACATCCGGAATGTTCCTTTGGTTGCCAGATCCCGTCTGAAAAGGATAGTAATTTGGTACGTCGCGCTGTTGCACCGGCACCAGCGAAGTGCCTCTAGGCAGTAACCGTACAAAGACTCACTTCCGGTATGCCGCCGTCCCATCTGTGGTCAGTCCCAGACCCGGGAGAATTCGCTGACTGTTCGAAGCCTTGAGGCGATCTCACCGTAATCTGTCACTGACATCAGCAAAGCGTGCCAGTGGAGCAACCATGTAGAGTCCTACCTCCGGAATGGGACCGTATTTCCTTTGGTTCTCAATTAGCACCTTTCGAGGATTAGAATGTAATCTACCGTACCGGGGGTCGATCGCCTGTCCATCCATCACCAGCATTAGCAAACCGTCTTCGAGCAGCAACCGTGCAAAGGCTTACCCTGGGTACGTACTCGTCGTCCTCTTGACGGTAAGCCCTCTGCATTTCCAGGGGGATTAGAATGTGAATCATCGTGCAGCGAGCTGTGCGTGAAACGCAACCAGCGCGCTCACCCAGAGGAAAAACTCACCTCTCGGCTTTCTCGGCTTCGGTCTTCAGCTACAGGATGCTGGTTAGATGCCAGGAACTTCTTTCCGCTCTCAAGAACAACTTACAAGATCCAAACAACGTAGTTCGTACACGTTGCCACACCGTTAAAGGAATCGGAGGCGTGCGGGTGCGTGGCTGTAAATAAATTTGCTTGAGCTGCACTCCTTCAATTCTGTCGTCTGTCTCCACACCTGCCACTGTGAGCCTGAGGGGCGCCGGTCGAGGGCCCGGAGTGGCTGTGGACTGGTCACTGTCGGTCGGGCCATAGACTGGTACTAGTCATGGTGATGAGTTTCAGAGTAGTTGAACTTCCCCCACGATGAATATTAGGTGACCCACTTACTACAGTAGTAGCCTGGAGCTTGTTCAGGATAACGTCACGCTGAGCAAGCGGGCTACTGGGTATTACCTTGGAACGTCGGTTTGAAACGAGGAAACGAGCACGCCGGTGCTGTCGGATGGTTCCGATCTACTAATGGTATTATTGGCGCTCTCCAGTATCGACCACCAGGTGGAAAGTTGCAAGGTTAGACCGGTCAGGTTGAGCTGAGTCAATGACGACTCGACTGTCTACAAATTCCCACCTTGAACTTTGTGTTCTCGTCACCTTGCGTCTGGAACGACCACATCTTGTTCAAGGCAAAGTGTCGTCCAAATCACGCATTATCATGCGTTCCATGCCCGTTCCTTTCCATTAAATGACCGTGGCGGAGTCCCATCGATAGCGCCCATAACGGTTTCAGATCTAAAACGAGCATTACATGGGTGTCAAGACCACACGAACTCGAAGCCAGTATTTATTTCCAATGGATGCCCACCATAAGACCCAAAGATCAAATCACGTAGCACTCCTGGCATACGAGTATCACTTTTCCATCCTGTCCATCTCCATCTCCTCATCTCCCGTCATCTCCTCCCCTACATTCTGTCCCAGACCCGCAAACACAAGGTTAGTGTTACGAGCACCGGGCATCGACATCGACTGCTCCGTTGAGAAACCAAACGCGGAGTCTATACCACCCGGTACGCATCGAATAGAATCGCGCTCGTACAACGCCCGCATGTTCAGGATGAACCGCGGGGCTAGCGTAAATACGGGGACATATTGAAGGAACCCCATCAGTATTATCCGCCATCCTGTAGGGGAAATGAATCCAACAGCCAAAAGGGACGTGAGGCTGTATGACAGGACGCTACATCACGGAAATTGAATGGGTCTTTCAAGGTCACAATGGAGGACAACGTACGCGAGGAAGTAGAGCATGCCTTCTCGGATGAAAAGATTCATATACCGGCCGAGTCTCCATTCATTCGTCGCTTTGTACAGTCGACGCGACTCCCGGACAACTCGAGCAACTACAAAGAGAATGATCAATATAGAAAGTGCAAGCTGGATACTGTCGTTTGTCTCCGTTTGACGGAATGTATTACTAGTCTCCAATGTGCAAAACGTAAAGTCGAGCACTTGAGCGACGGACACTGTTGCATATATGTGATGGATTGTTGAGTAGTGCGGGTGGTGTCACCATACCTGCGTGCCCATTCGAAGCACTAAAACGGCTACACGAAACCACGAATAGCGCCACTTCCACGACGTAGACAGTCATGAGAAAGCCAAGGATGATCTTCGACCGAGCATACAATGCCCAGACACGGAGAATCATCATCACTGCAGTCACCATGGTCATTCACTCGCAACGCGAATAACAAAAAAGACGCACAATCTGCGGCTGCAAGGAAAACAAGTGTCCCCCATGTACCGATAACGCTGAGCACTTTGCCTTGGAAGGGTGGGGTGGTTGAACACACAAGACCTCGACAATATTGAATGAATGAGCTCACAACTGTTCGAATGGTCTCAATCGGTGTGGGACACTAGCAAACAAGTGAACACGTACAGCTACAGGGAATTTCAGCGTGTGCATACTGGAGCAACAGTTTAGAAACCACCTTTTCAGGGCCAGGCATAAAAACACTCCCAACTATCACCAAAAGGGTCAGTTCAATAGCCACTATGAACCCGGATTCAGAACGCACAGATGGTATAGATCCTGATCAACAAAATTGTCGGATTACCCTCCAATGCAAGCTCGAATAGACATTGACGTACATGGCAGCGCAAAGACCGACATAACGTGTCTGTAACGACAGTGAGTCGCCGTGTGCCCAGAGTTCCATAGAATAACCACCAGAAGGAAGAGGGTAGACATCCAAGTCCAACTCTTGTTCTGTGGTCACGTCAGAAGTGCATCACCTTTGAAAATGGGCCTACTTACCCAAATATATTCAATCTATAAATATCGAGTTAGAGATCAGGCCAGTAAATAGTATGAATAAGTGGTATACCTCGTGTGGGATGGTAAGGACTGACGACGCCGACGTGAGTTACCAGTCTGGTGAAACACACATGCTTACTGTAGTCATATCCAATAGCGGTGAGAATCACAACTGCAAAGAACGGTGAGCTCAACGGACATCAACATCAATGCTGGACGTACCCGTCGTGTAGTTATTCGTCAGTATACTTGACACGATCGAGTTTAGTGCAGACGACATGGTCAGAACGTATGCACCCTCCGCAGAACTGAATGTGAAACAAGAGCAAGGGAGTGTTTCGCTGTTCCGCGGACACTAAAAAGCCTGTAAACTTTGCAGGGTTAAGATTGCGGTGTATACGAACTTGGGGTTTGAAGATTTGTATTTCAACGTTCAAGTTTCAAGTTTCAGCCTTGCGCCCATGGAACCCGGATATGACATCAGCCTATGGTGTTTTTCCAAGCCCAGTATGACCAAAAATGGTATGTCGTATGACAGACAATCTCGCGGCGCCCGCTGATCTCCAGACGAAAAATTGTGCTGGCCTGAATGACATCCATCATCCGGGACTACTATAGTGAAACCTGGGGAGATCCATCAACACACTGGCAACATTCTAGCACACAACAAGACGTACTCCAAGCACGCTGTAGTCCCACGTAGTATTCTTCTCCATCTACTAATCGGTATTTCCACATTCCACTCCCACCCCTCCGTCGCTCAATGCGCAATCACAGTCCCGGTCCCACGCGCACCGTGCCTAGGTGTCAAAGTGAAACTAACCAAAGCATGCGGTGCAGTTCGATTTTTGACTTGACGCTTAAAAATGCAAGGCAAGTAAGTTGACACGTACGCCAAGAAGTCTACCAATGATATCACGCGATGCGGGTACATCGCTGGAATTATGTCTGGGCTGGGCGAGATGTGGACCCAAGAGCTCAGCAGGTTTTTCCCAGTAGCGATACTTATCGTAGATTTGCCATCGCTTCCCTGCTTTGTGCATTTGAAAGACGGCAAAATACGAAGAGGCACGCTAAGTGCAACTGGAGACTGCCGTCCCTCCGTTACGCAAGACACACATGCCTATCCGTTTATTCCGGGGTGCCTGAGGATAATCGTTTAGTATGACCTCCAGGATGTAGAAATTGAGAAGACCACGATGGTATATTCTATAATCCCTGTCGCTACTGTTGTATTCGCCCGTCATTCACCTCGCCCAACGCAAACAACCTAGACCTACATTCTGCGGCACCAATCGAAATACTCACCACCCGTTTACTGATGCAGAACATCCGACATTGGAATTATGGTATCCGCGAACACAACAATTTGGACTTCGGCAGTATAAATGGTCGCAATTGTTTTGAAACACTCTCGGCAGGGCCAACACCCATGTTTTCAAGGGCTGGGACAACACCAGAACGCGATCATCAACAAACCAATGCAACAGGAAATATGAGAGGCGCAAAAACCGATGAGTTGTGGCAATATCGAATGTCTAGTTCGACCATCGAATCTTCAGGCCAGGGCCCTGCCCTAGCTTGTAGTACAGCATTCAGTAACCAAACAAGCCCGAGGCTTTCAGGGACATCATGGGGTCAGGTTGCAGGAAAGCAATTGACAGAGGACGTCAACTGGCGGTCATTTGATCCGACTGTCGCGCGAATGTAGAAAGGCTGACGTTGGTATGCTAGTACTACGTACCACTAGTAACACCCGGGTTGCGGCGCTGTCATGGTTCGAGATTTTGCAACGTTGAACGTTGAACCCTTGGCTTGCCCGTGCGGTCGAGCGCGGCTCTACCGGCCAACTGTCACATGTCACGTGCGGCTATCTCCGTTCTGGATGGTTTCAGTTGGCAACTAGCATCACCCCAGGAGTCCACATTCTGGTTGCTCAGCGTCGGTATGGAATCAGGTCACACTCCTGTTTGCTCAGAGTGTGTTGTCGCGGAACCGAGTATGAAACCGCGATCGTCCGGTAGCTATGTCGAGAAACAAGGTGAGCGAGAAATAAGGTGGGGAAACTCACGCAGGGAGCTCGAGTCCCGTTGTTTCAGGACATACTCGGATTCGGCCAGAGTGCATAGCATCCGTCTAAACGTTTGTGGTCACGGTCGCCCAATTGTAAGCCGAGAGTGAGCGATGAGGACATTGGGACCTGGATAAAGCATGAGTTGACGACACTTGGGTTCACTTCACGGCGACGGATACCAGTCCTCTTCAGTAGGAACAGATGCTGATCTCACCAGTTTCTCTCCAACTGTGTACGTGCTTCTCACGAGCCTCTTGTAACCTGGTCGAACTCGCGGAGTCGTTCAGTCCCGTCATCCCGTTCCTTCCGGCATCCCACACACGTTGCCTCGAAATTTGGAGTCCAAGTCCATTCTGTCCATGAAGAACACTGTATTAAACACAGTTCAATGGTATTTGAATAATATACCAACGCGAGACAACAATTGTATTTGCTCCTGATCAATATCCATCTATGATTACAGTACGTAGCACCATCAACATGTCGTTTTTTCCATCCCCTCCATCTGTATCTCCCCGTTCCCTTCCATCTCCTTCCCGTTCAGGTCCACACTCGCAAACGCAATCTCAGTGTCACAAAAACCGGACGGTGTCTTCGCAGTGAAACCAAACCCGGTATCTATGCCGGATAGACCACGGTCGCGCTCGTACAATGCCCGCATATTCAGGATGAACCGCGGAGCCAGCGTGAACACGGGGACATAATTGAAGAACCCCATCAATATTACCCGCCACCCTGTAGGGGAAACACCAAGGCCGAAAACCAAGACGGACATGAGGCTGTATGACAGGACACTACATCATGGAAAATTGAGCGTGAATAGGTTGTAGCAAAATAGATTTGCAACGTACGCGAGGAAGTAGAGTACACCTTCCTTGATGAAAAGATTCATATACCGGCCGAGTTTCCATTCATTCGTTGCACTGTACAACTGAAATGATTGCCGGACAAACTGAGCAGCAACGAAGAGGAGCAGAATTGCAGAAAGTGCGAACTGAATACCGTTGTTCGTGTCCGTTTGACTGGATGTACCAGTCCCCGACGTGCAAAACGAAAAGTCGAGCACTTGAACGAGAATCACTATCGTATTGCGCGAATGAATGCTGTTCGAGCAATATGCATGGTATCGCCATACCTGAGTTTCCACTCGAAGTGCTGAAATGGCTACATGAAACTATGAATAGCGCCATCTCCAGAGCATAGATGGTCAGGAGAACGCCAAGGATGATCTTTGACTGAGCATACAATGCCCAGACACGAAGAATCATCATCACTGCAGTCACCTGGTCATTCACTTCCTCAGCACGAAAAGAAATACCAAGGCGCACAGTCTGCAGCTGCGAGGAAAACCAAAGTTTGCCAAGTACCAATAATACTGAGTAGTTTACCTTGAAAGCATAAACCCTTTGAACACAGAAAATCTCAGCAACATCGAATGAACGTACTCACAACTGTTCAGGTGGTGTCAATCGGTGGGAACCGTTAGCAACTAGTGAACACATACAGCTAGTTATATTTCAGCGTACGCATTTGTGTCAACAGTGTAAGAGACCACCTTTTCAGGACCAGGCACAAACGTACTACCAACTATTATCCCGCAGATCAGTTAAATACGTGCGCCTCGAATCCAGACATACTGAGGGTATAGATCCTGACCAACAATTAGCCTCAGATGCTGATTTCGAATGGAGATTGACATACGTGACAGCACAAAGGCCGACATAACGAATCTATGACAGCAGTAAGTGCCCGCCGTGTTTCCATAGATTTTCCCGGGATAGTCACCAGAAGGAAGAGGGTAGACACCCAAGTCCAACGTTTGTTCTGTGGTCTGTCAGAAATGCATGACCCCTCGAAAATGCGCCTACTTACCCAAATATATTCAACCTACAAATATCGAGTCGACTGTCAGTAAGATTAGGCCAATGAATATGAATACCTCGTATGGAATGGTGAGTACTGACAATGTCAACCTAAGTGGCTGATCTAACGCCTAATTGGACACACGCTCACAGTAGTCATAACCGACAGCGGTGAGAATCACAACTGGGAAAACGGTGAGCTCGATGAACAACTGCGTCGATATTGTACATACCCGTCGTGTAGTTATTCTCCAGTATGCTTAACACGATTGAATCCAGTGCAGGCGACATCGTCTAGGAAGGGTATTCGCCCTCGAGTGAATAGCAGGAGGGGTACACCATGCAATTAGGATATATATTTACGGTAGTTCAAACGTCCAAGCCGACCCAGGAGGACCAGATCGTATTTGCACTTGTTTTTCTGTATGACCAAACTCAAAAAGGTAAATAGGACCGTGCTTTCGGGATGGGACAGTTTGGTCTTGGTCACCAGACGGGCGCCGGTGGAAAAACGTACTGAACTGAACGATATCCGCAACTTTCCAATCTGTGTTTCCAAATCTCCTTGGCTTAATGCGTAATCATAGTCTCAGCCCCACAAACCTAGGTACGAAAGTGGAACTCGACCCGAGAATCAATATCGCGCGATGCACGACGACCACGGACCGTCAGATGACGCCCGCGTGTTCAGGATAAAACGGGAGGTAAGCGTGCACGCCAAGGACTCTACCCAGTAGTATACACCACGTGGGGAGGAAGATTCTTGTACGTCACTGGAATTGTGTAGTTCGTGGTAAGCCCAGGTTGAAACAGGAGGGGTTAGTTGTGAACATACGCGAGAGCTCAAGCATACGCTTTAATCGACGTACACGCAGTACGTGAGCCATTATGAATGTTATGAACTCAGAAATCAGAATCATATGAAGTATTGGCCCAAGCGAAGAGGCTGGACACTTGATTCCGTGGCTTGTTCTGCTAATGTCATGAATGCATGGTGCCAAAAACACCGAGTCGCTAGTCAGTAAGATCAGACATCGTAAGGACAAGCCACCGACAATGCCATACTATAGGCTGGCAAAAAACTGGAGAAGCCCCATAGCGGTGAGGTCTCAACTAACGATGGCGGTGAGATGGTTGGATAATAGATGAACCTTGGCGTTGTTAAGCGTACCCGCCACGCAGTTATTCTCGTTACAGCGCAGAAAATACGACGGATGAAGATTATCATAAATCGAAACGTCGCATGTCCGATTCGATCGGCGGCCGTCGATCGCTCCGAATCCTTTTTGTACGGTACGCGGGCGATACTTTGCACCCAGGCCTCTAGTAACAAACGTGCTCCGACGGTCGCATCTGTGCAAAAAACTTGAGGTGGCCATGCGGTCGCTGTAGGTTTGAACGTCGAAAGCGTGGAATGCAGACGTCGACGCACCGATAATAATGATTACCAGGCTTCGTCGTTCGAATGCTGAACACTTGCCAGCTTGCCCGATTCAGCCCACTCCAGTGCATCCACTTTGTTGTAATCATGCAACCTGACGGAGCACCAGCCATCTCATTCCTGAGCCACAACCTTTCATCCGCATCCGCATCAGCAAAGCAACGTCTGGCAACAATTGTGCAAAGACTTGCCACCAGTAAGAACGGTTTCTTCGGCCGTGATCTCGATCGTCCCTGGGGCTTTGGTCCGCTGGTCATTGCAGTCTCACGGAGATGCCTGAGGTGAGGTACTTCCAAGGTGCTCCACTCACGAAGTGAACAAAGTAGTTCGTATAAATGAGGGGTGCAGTGTGCTGCTGTGAAGAGTTTGCTGTGTAACGACAAGAAAGAACTTGAACTTTGACTTGTAACTCGACTCCGAGTTGAAGCTTCGAGTAAGGATTTGAGAATTGATTTGGCTCACCCAAAACCACTCCGTACTTTGACAACCCCAATCCAACTCCACGCTTTGTCGGAGTTATACATAGTCGCCACTGTCGGAGCTCGAAATCGATACAACCACTGCCGCATCAACGATAAGAGCCGCTCCTATGCATCTTCACTTCACCATGCCCTCCCAACCGAGTCGCTTAAAATACAAGACGAACAGTTAAAAGAACGAACGGCGAATAACGAACGGCAAGTGAACGTCGAGCCGCAAGTGGCAACAAACCAGGAATTGAAACTCAGTTGAGATTGCCGACTCTGCCATGAGTCCCTGCGATACGAGCTGTATAATACAAGACGACCATGCCAGCACACCGGAGGAGACCACCTCGGCAATTGTCAGACTCGTATGCCCTAGCGTGTGCCACCCCAAGAGAGACTTACCAACAAGGATAGTGGGGCTGCCATAGAAAGGTGCAAACTACTTCGTTCTGAAGGCAAGTGTAATTAGTTTGTAAAATATATGACACTCCAGATATTATACTATGGGAACATTCGCACAAGAAGATATTCACTCGAGAGGGGGGGTTCGTTCCCTCCCTGACCGAGCGAATCCGAGTCTCTCTCGAGTGAATATCTCCTTCATCTGAATGTTGTATAGGAATACGGGGCTCGACCTCCCGATTGAGCACAGCCAGAGGGGCCGGCGAACACATACCTCAATGATGATCAATATCACGCAGTTGTTACAATTCCAGCCAGTCGCCATCACTAGGGATGGACTGCCATCACCACGAATAGGCACTGGAACTGCAGTGCATACCACCAGTCATCAAATTCTGGTTGGATTGCAGGAAATGCGATCACTGTCCAGGCGAGCCAGCAGTGAGGGAGCCAAAACAACCACCCAGTTCATATGTTACTGAGAAACTTACTCCCCGACAAGAATATATTGTCGAGTGAGACGATGCATTCAAGTTAGTGTTTCAAGTGACCCATGTTTGATTTTTGACACGGGGGACAGTGCAGGGATGGACTTGGTCAAGCACGTTGTTGAGCCTATATGACAAGCCGCACTGAGGACCAGCCTTTACATCGTGATAGGTATGAAATGGTCGTGGTATCTAGATAAAAACGAAAATAATACTTGCTTTTGATTGATGTCCATCGAGGACCGTCTGACAGCGTACAAAGTTCATCTCGCAGCATTCCCAACATATCGTTTTCCCATCCCTTTTAACTCTATCTCATCCCCATGCATCCCCTCTACGCTCTGGCCCAGGTCTGCGAACACAATTTCGGTATTAGTGCGAGCACCGGGCACGGTCTCCGTTGTGAGACCAAACGCGGAGTCTATGCCGCCCGAGACATATAGACCACAGTCGCGCTCGTACAACGCCCGCATATTTAGGATAAACCGCGGGGTTAGCGTGAACACGGGGACATATTGCAAGATCCCCATCACTATAATGCGCCATCCTGTAGGGGAAACATTGAAGCCGAAAACCAAGATGGACATGATGCCGTACGACAAGACGCTGCACGACGGAAAATTAAGCATGAGTACAGCTTGTACATTCAACGTCATGATGGGATAGATATTCCACGTACGCGAGGAAGTAGAACACGCCTTCCCTGATGAACAGATTCATATACCGGTTAGGTTGCCATTCGTTCGTCGCTTTATACAATTGAAACGACTGCCGGAAGAATCGGGCGGCAACGAAGAGGACAAGTATTGTGGAAAGTGCAAATTGGATGCTGCTGTTCATGCCCGTTGCACTGGATCCACCGGTCCCCGACGCGCAAAATGAAAAGTCGAGCACTTGAGCAAGAACCACTGTCATTGCATGAATGAAGGTGGGTCGATCAGCATGTATGATATCGCCATACCTGAGTTTCCACCTGGAGTGCTGAAATGACTACATGAGACTATGAACAACGCCACCTCCAGAGCGTAGACAGTCAGCAGAACGCCAAGGATAATCTTCGACCGAGCATACAATGCCCAGACACGGAGAATCATCATCACTTCAGCCACCAGTCATTTACCTCGCTCAACACGAACAACGTAAAGACGCACAGTCTGCGGCCGCGAGGAAGGCACACGTTTGCCAAGTACCTATAATGGTGAGTAGTTTGCCTTGGAAGCATGGAATTGTTCAACACAGAAGACTTGAATTGAATAAATGTACTCACAGCTGTCCGAATATTCTCAACGGATAGGAATTGTTAGCCAAGTGAACACATACAGCTAGTGAATATTTCAGCGTGCGCATACCAGACCGATAGTCTATAAGATCACCTTTTCAGGGCCGGGAACAAAGCTACTCCCGACTTTTATTCCCGCAAGTCAGTTAAATGATCAGTGCGTCCCGAATCCAGAACATACCAAGAATATAGATCCTGATCAACAAATTTATCAAATTAACCTCCAATGCTGAGTTCGAATAGAATTGACATACATGACAGCACAAAGACCGACATAACGTATCTGTAACAGCCGTGAATTCCCGCCGTATGTCCAGTCCTGGAGTAGTCACCAGAAGGAAGAGGGTAGACACCCAAGTCCAGCGTTTGTTCTGTTCACGTCAGAGATGTATGACCCCCGAAAATGGGCCACCTACCCAAATATATTCAACCTATCAATATCGAGTCGGTAGTTAGCGAGATCGGACCATTGGACACGAATAAGTGGGATACCTCGTATGGGATGGTAAGGACTGACGATGCCAACGTAAGTTGTTAATATGAAGAAGTACAAACACTTACTGTAGTCATACCCGATAGCAGTGAGGACTGCAACTGGAAAAGACGATGAGTTCGATGGAAACAGCGTCAATTTTATTACATACCCGTCGTGTAGTTATTCTCCAGTATACTCAACACGATCGAGCCCAGGTCAGACGACGACTCGGAGTCGGACATGGTCTAGTATGAACATTCAACCTTGATCGAATGCGTTAAGGAACAAGAGAAAGAGAGAGTCGCGGTATTCCGCGGACGTTAAAAGTTAAAACACCAACAGGATTTTGTAGGTCGCAATATACCGAAAGATGTTTGG
Source organism: Phylloporus cf. tubipes (assembly GCA_038094315.1). Classification (NCBI taxonomy): domain Eukaryota; kingdom Fungi; phylum Basidiomycota; class Agaricomycetes; order Boletales; family Boletaceae; genus Phylloporus; species Phylloporus cf. tubipes. The sequence continues at coordinate 9,554 of JBBPTZ010000434.1, read as the reverse complement.
TCCAAGTTTCAGTCTGGCACCCACTGAAGACAATTTACACTCGTTTTCCAGACACGACAATTAAACTCGAACAATTAAATGCGTCCGCGGGGCTGTCAGGATGGGACAAATTAGTATTAGTCTCTGCCCGCTGACGGGTCCTCAGTAGTGATATTTACCATCCGATCACAGCGGAATCACCAAGCCAGAGGTACATCACAGTGCGTGCAAGCACTCGGCACCCGGCATCTCTCCATACCGTTCTAGCTCCTCCTAGTACGAAATCAGTCTCACTTCCAAGCATGGTGCCTAGACATCAAAATGAAACTAACCCGGAACCAATATCCGTCGACTCCGGACATAACTCCCATATCCTGGGTCAAACACGTTTCGACAGGAACGCACGCCAAGAATATTACCTGGTGAGGAAGTCACTGGAATTGTGCAGAAGTTAGTACGATTCGTAGTGAGCCTAGGTTGGAACGGAAGTGGTGAGATGCGGACGTAAGCGAGAGAGCTCGAGAGTTCTCTCCATGGCAAAACAGTTGGCCAAATAGCCGAGTTGCTGGTTGCATCGTTGCTTATACATTCAAAACGAATGTCAGATGGATTGCGCAAGAATGAAACATCTTAGTAAGGGTTAGTGAATCACAATGGAATGAAAAAGTCGAGCACATGAACGACGGCCACTGCACATGTCTCACAGTAGATACTGCCGTTAGAGCAGCGTAGGGGATATTTCAGCACAAGTATATCTCAACGCAGAGGAATCACCTCTACGGTTTCTCCGTTGGATCAGTTGAAAAGCCGATCGATATGTATTCGAATCGACGCTCACATACGTGACCCTTGAAAGATCGACATTAGAATGTTACGACACTTGGCCCCTGAGATGTGTTCTCAGAAATCAGGACCACCCACCCAAAAGCCAAAAGAAGAGCGTGCGCCCATGAATCCAAGGTCCGTTCTTCCAACATGGATGTTGAATCTCCCCCAAGCACAGTCAGTGAGATCAAACCTCATAGGAACGGGGTAACATGAGTTGACGAGAACTTGAAGCTCACACGTGCGACTCACTGGAGTTCCCGATAGCGGCGAGGCCTCAACTAGCGAGATGGTCACCACGCAGATGCAGCTTGCCTCGTTGAGCGCAATTTCTACCTAGTGAAACTCGTCGCGACTACCTACTGAGAAATGCGGACGACGTGACCTTGGAGCTTGTTGGAGGATGCATACAACACTCACCCAATGCGCAGAAAAAAACGAGACTGTTAGGTCAATGTGGCACGAGAACCAGTGTATCAGAAAATACGACGCGACGGAATTTGCCCGATGTTCGCTGTCAGGCGGCGAGACCACCACATTACCTTCATTACTACTGCCAAAGGTTGATCACACCAGTTTCCTTTCGCAGGATCGGATCGTACCGATTCGTACGCGTGTGGTACAGACTTTGCGGCGCAAAACGTTGAATCACGAAAACAAAATAACCCTGGGGGCGTCCGAGCATACTTAGTAATATACTCCGCAAGAAAGCACCCGATATCGGAGGGCTTCCATCGGTCTCGCGACCCGGACGTTGCCATCGCTATGCATTGTATTACAGTAGTGACAACAATCGATGAACGTGAAATGTGCCGAAGAAAACGCACCCATATTGCTTTCATCACGTCCGCTGCACGTTCAGTTGAATAGACGCAACCAAGTCAGCGTGTGTCAAACCTCAACGAGAACGGATAGGCCTGGACATCTAGACGGCAGCAGCATCAGCTAAAACGAAATATGCCAATGAAATGGATCACCATTTTTTTCACGCGTACCCATCCCCGTCCTCACGTCAGGCTTCCGTGTCTGGCTCGGAACCACAGCACAAGCCACCGCTCCCCCGGGGTCCGAGGTCCACCCGTCCAACGAGTGCTCAAGTATCGTAAAGCCCTGCCAATGCTACTGCCGCCGTTACGTCGAACGGAACCGGCGTGGCAAAAAGGCAGTGGCACGCCATCAGAATCAGAAGCCACATGTAGTCACTGAAATTGATGAACGGCGCGCGCCCACGTACTTATTCGGGGTACGAAAAAAAAAGGTAACGGAACGGTGCACACGATCTTGTCGAAAATAAATCAATTCTAGGGTTCCGTGTGACCTAAAGCTACATTACTTACACTCAAACGACCAAAGTAGGAAGGAGAGGGATGCGAGGAACGGAACACGAACGAAAGACGCGTAAACATGGACGTAAAATTGGTATTCGAGGGGGTGACTCAAGTACTCGGCCGAATTCAGGGAACGGAAATTCTGATCGCTAGGAAAGAAAATGGGTAAAGAATTGAAACATCAGAGCAGTCCAGCATACAGTACACAAGGCAATAGCAGTATCGAGGCGGCGACACGAACCCAGGACGAGATTAGAAAAAAAACGTAGCTGATAACATTTGAGACGAACAAACATGCGCGCGAGAGAGAAAAAAGCATGGCAACAAACAGAATCACCCGGGTCGTGATTTATGCCGTGAATGGATCATACGAACGCCAGAAACCACCACCCTCCGAGATCGTGCCCGTTTGCGGGGCCCACGGTTGTGACATCGGCGGCGCGTGATGCTCCGGAGCATACACACCATGATGTGCCTTGTCGTGCTGGAAATGGAACAGGTCACCATTCTGAGACACCGCTGGGTCGCGCATACGGTACGCCATATCGTCCGAACCGTGGCCCACCCCGATAATGGACATTGGGTGCGGCTGAGGTTGGGGATCGTACGGATAATAACCGTGAGCTGCCATGTCATATGAGGACGACTGCTGCTCAAGAGAAGGGGTCGCGGAGTATTGCGTACCACCGTTGGTGTACGGTGAGCTGATGCCTGAATAGCTTCCGCTAGATGGCGTGTACGACGTTGGGCTCGCACTCGCGAACGGACCGCTGTGCGACCGCTCAAAGGTAGCGGCAACCGGAGAAACCCCTGGCTGGGAACCCGGTAGTGACTGGGAAATATCCGAATTCAACTGTCTATGCGCTTCCGCCATTTCATTCCCCGTGCCAAAGGAGGCCAACAAGCCACCGTCTTGCTTTTGGGGAACGGACGAATGGTGGACACCAGCGGTCTGACCGGCTTCCACAAAAGAGGCGGGCGGTTGCGAATATAATTGTTCCACGGTTGCACTCGGGGTAATGGTGGGAACCTGACGAACAGGAACGGGGGGTTCACTAGGAGACAAAGAGCTGGGCGACTTGTTGAACACGGATCGTTCCTTTCGAATACGAATGCCACTCTGCGGCGGCGTCTTCTTGACATGCTTGTCTTTGTGCTTGGAAGGATTCGACCCGTGTTTCGACACAACTGACGACGACCGCTTCTGTTGTCCCTCCGCAGGGCTGGTGCCGCTGACAACTTGCTCGGCAAGGACGCCAGATGGCGCAGCGGTCGGACGGGTGCCAGAGGTAGACGAAGGGTTGGAGTCGACCGTCGGCAGAGATGCAGTGGCCGAGATGACGGGGGCGCTGACAAACGGGAAACGAAACCCTTGGCGCAGCTGATCTACGTCCGCCTCAATCTCGTCGTGCTTTCTCTTGATCCCGGCAGACATAGAATCGGAGTTGCCAGACCGTGCGTTCTCAGCCTTGCGCTGCAGCAGTTCGACGATCATGATAGCCTCTTGCACTCCTCCCTCGACCCCCCCTGGGACAGAGCCACGGCCCGTGTTCAACATCGGATCGCGTAGCACTTCGAGTGAGTAACCGATGTCGTCGAAAGCGATGTGTACCCAGACGCTGTTGGGATCCTTGATCACGTTGTGTGCGCACACCACCGCGGCATCGAAAAGTGCCCTGCTGAACGAGTAAAAGCTAAACAACGCAGGCACGGGTCGTCGTCCTCGAAGGTCGGGACGTTGCTTCCACATTGAGCACAGCGCTCTAAGCGAACGGATAATCGTATGCGCCGCAGTAAAAGTGCCAACCGTGGCCTGGTAGTACGACGTCGAGTTCCCGTGGGTATATGATGGTCGCAGGAAGGGGGTATATACTTTCATGATCAACCTTTGGACCATTATCGTCAACTCGCATCGTTGTGCCATGAGCACGGGAGAGGCGCTGATCAATTCGCTTTGGTGGGTGCATGGAGGAGTGTCCCCATCTGACTGAGACGCCTGGATGTCCAACTCGATGTCCATTCGAAACGTGGATGGCAGATCCGCAAACCACTGCTTAATTTCGGTTGCGCACGATGCAGCCTGTTCAAGCGTGAATTGCTCGTGTGCGGCCGGATCATTCTGAACCGAGTCCCTGAGGGAACGTCTTTTGACGTCCTTGACAAGCTGTGCAAGACTTTATCGCGATAAGAACGCGAGAACGGACGTAACCAAACAAACAAAAAAAACATACCGGCATTTGAGACCAAAGTACTTGAAATCCGAGGAGCTCGGCTCCAACAGTGAGAGAGGACTTCGGGGCAAGGGAACGCTGGTACAGGCAGGTGTAAACACCTCTTCGTCTACATCCATGGGAAGCCGCGTGGTGTGTTCATTATCCGGGATAAGAGGTGATCTTCCCATATAATCCGATATAAACCTGCGGCGTCCCCGCGAATGAGCGACGGAAATGACTAGCGGCGAAACGACTCACAAGTCATAATAGAAGATGTCCCACCAGAGTCGCCGTCTGGACTCGGCCTCAAAGAGATTGAACCTACCCGGGAATTCGTCTGGATCTGTGTCCAATCCCATGGCACGAGCAATATTTATCATTCTACCGATCTAGCGAGAGGGAAAAAAAACCGTCATGATTGACCGTCACTCATCAACGATCGGGATCACTTACATCGGGTAGCAGCGTGTGGACCTCACGCGCTCTGCTGTCATGCAGTGCGTACAATACATGGAGGATCATGGCCACGAGGAAATCGAGATCGTACGGGCTCGACTTTTCGACCAATGATAGCGCTTGTTGGGAGAGTGCGAGGAGTACGGAGGGCGAGCCCATAGCGTCCTTGGCAACGCCCTTGTATTTTTTACTGGGCACGGGCAGATCAGGCTTCTTTCGCGAGGGTGGACGGGATGACGAATCATCCGTCGTCACACCGTCTCCATACGCAACGTCCAAACGGGCTTCTTCCTCGGCAACCTCTCTGTCGACCAACGTACCCAATGCGAAACATGCGGCGACCGCTGCAAAAAAGGAAAGCGTCGGCTTTGGAGTTTGCGATGGACGATTTGGCGCTGGTGTAGGGAGACCAAAAAATATCGCACGGGCAGTCTCTAGCTTTGTAGGAACTGTAGCCGCGCCGTTGGCCCCATTTTGAGTCGAAGCGTCACCGTCGGTCCCTTCGACTTCCGAGGACCACTTGAACATTGCTTCTGCACGGTCCTTGAAGTGTTTGAAATTGAAGCAAGGATGCACCTTGAGAACGTCTTCCACGTTGTCGTAGAGTTTTTGCCGTCTACGTGGCGCAAACGGCAGGTGGAGGAGTAAGCGTGGACCTAAGGAAGGTGGCTCTGTTGCTGTAGGTGAAGAGGAAGTATAGTAAGCCCCCAAGGGTGGGAGGAGAAGGTGGGCGGGAGGATCAGAACTGAACGCGTCGTGGGGGGGAAGCATGGCCGGAGTTGGCTCGACTTTGACAGAATTTGATGCATACGCAGGGCACGATTGAGTGGAAGGGAGGGGTTGAGCGGGTAAAATATCTCTGCTCAAATCGAGCTCGTCGAGCCATATGCCAGTGATGTCGTCGAGGGATATCGTAACCGAAGAACCGGATTGACCTACGGCGAGGAGGGGTCGGTCGGATTGCGTCGATGGACCGGATGTTTGCTGGTAAAAATTATGAGAGCGGGCGCCGGGTGCGGTAAATTGCGCGAGCTGAGACTCGACTTGGATGAGGCGGTTGTTGAGGGAGTGAAGGTCGCTAGTAGGAGTGAGGGGGGAAGCGAAGAAAAATAAAAAGCCACGTACACTTTCTCTGCGGCTGCGGGTGAGTATACACACCTGGCGACGGTGTCGCGCTTGGTACACGAGCCGCAGGGGGTGCGACGGTCGCACTTGAGCTTCAGGCGCTTACACTGGACGGGGTGAGAAGTGACCCGAAATGGGGGGCGAGCGCGCCTACCTCTGCACAGACGACAGTAACTCGAGAACGGATTTGGCTATGGGATGTAAGGGGGAAGGTCATGAGAGGAATACATAGACATACGGGCCAGAAGATGGTGCGGGGCCAGGCTGGGGGGGCTGTGATGGTGCGTCGGCGAGCGAAGACGGGTCCATGTCGAGATTGGACGACCCGTGGGCCAGAAAATAGGTGGCAAAATGGTGGAATTTGGGGGGAGAAGGAGGAGGAGGAGGAGGTAGAGAAAGAAGAAGGACAAGGCGAGGAACAGGATCTGTGGACAATGCGCCTCCTTGGCAAGCGTGCGGGAGAAGCACGCGGGGTCTCCGTGGGACCCCAGATTCACCCATTTGTATAGATTATGTAATTCGCCGAGTATGGCCCCTCTGCGCTCGTCTCGAACACGCGAAACGGAGCTTCTGTGATCCATTTCGAAGACGAGAAGCGCCCACAGCCATGGATCAACGTTGTACACGGACTCGCCGTGTGCGGTTCCGTTGCGACTTGGAGTTGTCGAGTGCACGCACAACGAGGTCATGATATTGTCTCGGATGCAAAAATGGCTTGTTTCACTCGTTGTTTACCACGTGACCAGGGCCACGACAACAATCGCGATCAGCGCGAGAATATGACAGCGCCCCAATTTTCATCCGCTGTCGTGCGGCTACGCCCGGGTCATCAGAGATACATTTCGACCCTGAAAGCCTGTCGACCAATCTCATTCGCGCTGCACCAACGCCAACAGTCCCAATCCACCCAGCATCGCATACTTGAGTTGCGGGAAATCGTTCTGCAAGGCAACAAACCAGCCTCGCACAAACACCACGGAGATGAGAGAACAAACATACCATGGCGATGGTGACATATCCTATATAGGGCAAGAAGCTAACAGGAACAACGTTAAAATGAGCCTCAACGTTTCTGTCGACCAGCCGTGACATACCCGCGGACTTTGCCAATAATGTGGCGTCGTTCCAAGTAATCGAGTCCTTGGTATAGCTCGACGTCGTCAACGTGGTTGTTATCGCCCTTGGTCAGCATCAACTGATTCGGTCCTAGCGCATATTTTGCAAACCTGACCAACGATAAGCATGTTTGCAAACGACACTGAAACTCGGTGACACGAACGGGTCCCGCTTGGATTTGCGCGTCGAGTTAGATACGAAAATGTCACGGGTCTCTAGTACGCGATGCACGATCGGAATCTCTGCCTTTGGTACCTTGTACACCGTTATATCGCCAGTCTGATACCGTGCATTGGGGGGGTTGGTCAAGAAGAGAAGGTCGCCACGATAAAAGGCGGGTTCCATCGAGCCACTGGGTTTGCCAGCCGATCAGACGTGTACACAGACCAAGTGGAACCCATACCTGAGGACGACCACGATGGGCGACTCGGTGTTGAAAAAGAGGCCCAAACCCTTCCATAGCATCAAGCCAGAAGCAATGACCGAGGCAAAGTTGAGTATCTGGAGGAGAAGCTAGAATGTGGCCGTCAGAACAGCGACGCATGCGAGAACGAGGATACGGACATGGCGAAAGCCAAGTCTACGGAGCGTCTTGAGCTCTTCAGCAAACATGGTCGACAAGGCGAACAAGACAACCAGACACGTCACTCGTTGGCACGTGCACAACACATTGCCGATTACCGAATATGGCAAGTAGCAGCGACGATCGCACTCAGGAGAGCGGAAAAAAAAAAGAACAAGGACGGTTTCAGTTCGGGATTTGTCAAACGTGTGATTGAATCACAGAGGATACCGGCGGGTCGATCGATCAGATCAATGTGCACAAACCGACAGCGTGGCGACAGTGTAAGCAGTGACTGCCCCTGTCTACTCACCGCTGTTGTGTCCATGAAGCCTGCGGCAAAGCGGGCAGGGGACGACGTGCTTCGAGCCCTCCCGCCTCACCTCACCCGGCCACCAAAACACAAACGTCGTAGCAACCAGTAGGTACCACCGCTGGCCTTTTTCGCACCGAATCACCCCGCTCTTCAAATAGTCCGAGATCCAGGCCTAGTTCGCCGCTCTCACTACCCCCAATGTCGACTCCAGATCCTGAAAAGGACCAAGACCCAGACATCGGCAACGCCGGCGGTACGAGAAATCCAGAACGTGGCCAGCCACGTAATTGATTTCGCAGTGCAAGTCGTGATCGAGACAAAGGTCACATCGGTGGAAGACATCCCTCCAGACGCATCTCCCTTGGAAAAACAGGTCTCTACGCTCGAGGACAAGATAGACGACATGCAAACCAGGATGAGTGCCTTGGAAAAGGAATTGGAGGACCTCAAGGAGAGGTTGGCTTCTCTCAGTGACCGGTTGGTTGCCTTGGAAAAGGTCGCTCAAACACATGCCCCCTCTCTCCAGAGTTTCATCGTCGATGAGGCCCACAAACTCATCTTCGCATCTCAGACCATGTTGCTCGCATACATAAACACGTATGTCCTCGGTCCGGTACAGAAGCTCAAATTTTAGTCTGCCGTATTTGTACGTCTGACCGCTCGCCGAGTTTGGTTCGTTGATAGACAGAAGCGTACAGACCCGGGTGAAATTATCGGCGTTCTCGCTGTGCCTCAGCGAAATAATGAAAAGTATGCCAGGGTAGCTCCGAGGACACACACCTAGGACAGCGTTTCTCGCTTTGACGTCAAAGGTAGTCGTGGCTTTCTTGTATTCCGTTTTCATCAGAAGCCTCTCTTCGCTCTATTCAGGGGGAATCTGATTGCTCGGTGTATCAAAGCGACACGTGTCACCATCTTCTATCCATCACATCAGGCGGAAGCATCCTCGAGATTAGCAAATTTGCTGTGCTAGCATTGACGCCCTTCCATGGTAAGCTCCCTACCAAAGACGGGGTCAAGTGGCGGCGACCCAAGCAAACACCTCCTCTCTCCCTTTTGCTATCTCTCCCTTTTGTCCAGAACTCGAGTACGCGACCCGTAACCGTTCCGTCGCAAGCTCGTCGAGCATCTTGACGTTGTTCGGAGGCGATGTACTAGAGGAAGAATTGGCTGCGAGCCGTGCGTCCTGCGCGATGCGTCTCGCACACTAAATGAGGTCAACGCCGTGTTCTCGTTTCAAGGTATGAGATACGTACGAGCTTGACCCCATACCACGCACGCACGGTGATCCCAAGAGGCGTCGATTCGATCAGTGATTCAGAGTCATCACCGTCAGTCATATCGACCACCATGAGGAACATCTTGATCGAGAGCGGGAGATCTCCAGCCGTGTACGCCGTCTCTGCTGCTTGCAGCACATAGAATGGGTTCTGCGGTGCAAGCAAGAGAACATGCATCAGTGACTGCAGGGAGTATTCATATCTGGCCAGATTGTCAACGTCGATCACTCGGGGCGATGTCATGAGGACATACTGATTGGATGTCGCGTAAATGTCCGCCAGTTCGAGCCAGCCTTCGACGTCAGTATAGAACGTGTCGAGAAGTTGTGAGAGTTCCTGAACTGCCTTGTCCAT
>JBBPTZ010000433.1:0-22330 GCA_038094315.1 Phylloporus cf. tubipes | reverse complement strand
TCGTACGAGTCTGTTGACGAAGACAAGGTGGAGGAGACAAAGTCCAAGGAAAAGGAAAAGGGCAAGGGCAAGGGACGGGAAACGAAAAAGGAAAAGGTGACGGAGGAAGTGAAGCCAAAGGTGGAAGAGGGCGCTGTGAAGCTCAAGGCGAGGTCCACTTCAAAGCCCAGCAGAGGAGGAGCTCCCAAGCGTGGGGGGCTGTTGAACTTTTTCGGTCCTGAGAGAGGAAAGAAGTGAAGCGTTTCAGATCTCGTTGCAATGATCGCGTGGGCTCTACCAGTACATTCCTGTCGGTTCGGTTATGATATCTTTCTCCTGGGCTAAATCGTACCTTCCCCTACCCATGAATTCAAAGCAAAAACATACTTTGATTCGCTTCGATTTGCCTTACTGCAATGCTATCGGGTACATGTGGCTGTGCTGGGTAAGGGAGAGTGCCGAGCGGAGTAGAAGCGGAGATGGAGAGAGAAGTGGGGCCCGCGAGCTCAGGACTTAGCAGGTTAGACGCACGCAGATGGACGTTCTGCAACGTCGCCGGTCGTCGTCGCCTTCGAGCATTTGCGCGCCCTCTCACGTCTGTCAAGCGACGTGACCCGGGGTTCTCTGTGAGTGCGATCCTTTTACATTTACGCCGCACAGCATGTAAAAATCCCCAGTTAAAGATACTTAGCAGGTTAGACGCACGCAGATGGACGTTCTGCAACGTGCGACAAGCTTGCGAGACCTCAGTCAGAACATGGCCTTCGTAGCGACGTGCCGAGACTTCCCGCATTGGCCCGACACGCCGATGATTCTTTCATCATTCATCGCACGCTAATCATCGGCCCGTCTCTCCTCCAGGATACTTAAGGGGTGATCTCTGCGCTTCCCCCCGTGCCCTCTCTCTCTTCTTCCCTGCTTGCACCTCCTCACTCTTCTCTTTTTCGCGTCCCACCCACCTCCCAATCGATTCTAATGTGAGTCAGTCCTTTTCATGCCCCCTCTTCCTTCCTCCGCTCGCCCGCTTGTGACCTTTTCTCGGCAGGTCGGGTCCATTCTCTCCTTCTCTCCTTCTCTCATTCCCCTCCCTGTGTGGAATTCCTGGTCTGCTCGTTGTGCGCATCGCGTAACCTAGCGCTGATGACCTCCCTTCCCACACACCCTAACGAATCTAGTACACAGATTCGGCTGCTCTCATTCGTAGTCTACTTGTCTTCACCCTCTGTCTTTCTCTTTTCTGTGGTGTTCCACTCACCCCCTTCTTATTTCTCTCTCTTAAGGGTGATCGCCACAATGAAGGGCACTGTTATGAAAAAGTTGGCCGCAATACTCTCTCGAACGGGCTCTGCAACCTTACTTTCAAAGTCAAATTGCTATTTAACTGTCCGGGAACTGGTAGAGCATTCAATTCTTACATTATTTTCGGTGGCTCACATCTCTTAGTCGCACAAGTTCTTGGGTAGTAAGGAGCAAGCGATGAAAAGGTTCAACATCAGAAAAAAGGGCACGCTCTTTCTTCAGCCCTCTGCTAAGGGTGCAATGACTGCCTCTCGAACTGTTGGCTCTGACAAACTGTGGTCGGATGATAACATGTATGTGCATCTCATCTTCCTTGATAGTACTTACACAATGCAAGTATGTTTTTCGTCCTCTTGTTATGTGACATTTCAAGTTAATAGCTATAATAGAATGAGGTCTCTTCTTGGATGGTCGTCGACACTTTTTTTTTCAGGTCATCTTCCATGAGTGCACCTTCTCAGAAGACAGTTGTAAGGCTTGGGAGCAGTGTTCCTGAAACCAAACTGGGGCCGTTGCAGTTGGACACCGTCAAAGGTATAATTGATTACATAGCCATTTCTGCAGTACCAAGTGTTGCTTGTGCGTTTTTATCTTGTTTTTGTGCTTCGGTGTTGTGATGCAATATGCAGGGGGGTATCTCCGATATCCCCAACAGCCAAGCCAATTACTGGGCGAGAAGATTGTTGCGTTCTTTGTGGCAGAGGCCAAGTCCCATACTGACCAGTCGTTTGTTGTACATCTCCCTCAAATCCTTCTCGAGCTGGTTGTATGTGCAAAACTTTTTGGGTATGCCATATTTTGTGCCTCCATAACATCACTCATATCTTGAGCATAGGAAATCTCATATCCGTGGTGCCCTCACCACCGGTTTCGAGTGGTACTTTATTGCAATGGATCTCGACGACAGTGGAGATGGTGCACAATACTGGGTATCAGATTTGATTGCGTGGGAGTTTGAACGAGATCCAGATTCCAAAGAACGAGTTATCAGATCTGCTGACACTCCCTCCCTTATTGCAGGCATCCTTTCGTCGTGGGTGAGTGCTCACCTTTGGTTACTAGATTTGGTGATATTCAATCTTGCCAGATTCCACAGGGTTTTACGATGTTCAAGGATGATGAGTGGTTTTACCGGGAGAAGGAATGATGCGAAAGCGTGCAGTACAACTCTCTTGTTCAATGTATGCGTCTGGTTGTCGAAGTGAACAATGTCAACGAGGTGCTTGCAGACAGTCAATAGGTAGTGCATGTGCCAGCCGGGACAGTCGAATATATCCCCCCACCAGCACAAAATGCACCCTGGATTTCAAGTTGTACAGCAAGAAGGGTGAGATGGAACCAGTGTCCTTCATTCGGCATTGGCTCAAACAACTGGGCTTGCCTCAAAGGGTACATTGGAATTCCGTCCAAGATCTTTCTGAAGATGTCATCCAATGTGGCCGATCTTCAAGGCCAGGGGTGGATCTTCCAAAGACTGGACGAGACAAGGTTGGATTTACCTGGGTTGCATCAGTGAATTTTTCAGAATATCAGTTTTACAGTACGACAGGTGCCCAGTGGGTACTCATGTCCCCTACCATGGTCCTCTAACAAGTACGCCTCCTCACTCCATCACCCCGTGCATATACCCACCTTGCCCGGTCCCCCTTCACGCTCAGCTCTGCTCAGCGACGTTCGCGCGCACGTCATCACCGGCACACTCTTTGACGCCTCCCTCGCCCGATCCGTCGCCTCGACCCTCGCCTCCCACTCTGAAACGCACGGTTGGGTCCCGTTCGTATGCGATTCGGTGCGCGTGGCCGAGTATGGTGTCGTGCTCTTGGGTGCAGTCGTCTGCAATTGTGAGGGAGCTTTTCCCACTCGCACGCGCAGTACGTGCTCAATGTGCTCGGTCGACCGCTTCCTCTCCTGGCTGCAGCAGGCGCGCCGAGAGAGATGCTCGTGACGGCACGGCATCTGGTGGAATTCAGCCCACACGCGGTACTCATCAAGGGGGATCGAATGGTCGTCTCGCTGGACGAGGTGCTTTCGCCCACAGGGGGTCGGTGGGCGTCCGGTTGGATGTACCCCTAGGCGAGGCTATCGAGATATTAGGAATAAGCGGCGACACGGAGAGAAAAGAGTACATCGTGGATGTGCTCGGGGTTACGTTCGCGCTGTACCTGCGGGCGAGGTCGACCAAGTACGTTGGCGGCGCGGAGGACCCGCTGAGCGCGGCGTTGGAGTGTGCGCTGGGAAAAAATGTGCCAGGTAATCCGTTTTTGACGCAGCTTGGCATGGACTGACGGTCTCGCGGTGGAAGAAGCCGTCATGCAGGTGACGAGGTCCACATGACTTGACGTCGAGACGGCGTTGCCGCTCGGAAAAGGGGGCGGTACGTCGAGCATGAACCCTCTGCACTCGACGTCTGCGCTTGTTGTGCAGCCGTAAGTGATCTCTTCTCTCTTTGAGCGCGCGCGTCCTCAGTGTGCTCGATTTCAGGAAAACACCAGCGTGCCCGTATCCGCTGACGCTCGGGTTCATCCAGAAGACGGCGGCGGTGTGGAAACAGTATATGCGGCAGGTTCAGCTCGGTAAGGAGACCTTGGAAAGGCGATCGTTTCAACACTTTATCCAGTGAGCACGTTTTGGTTATGTGGGCACTGGTTTTGTCCTACTTGATGATCAAAAGATGGTCCGCCTGATCACACAATTTACTAGCTTGCCACGCAAAGGGTTATACGACCAACAATTTCCTGTTGCTGCTACAAGATGTTCAAGTCGAACTGCACGATCAAGAGTTCAGCCCTGATTTCATCAGAGGCATCCTCCCGAGACTCGAATGGCCTGCCCTCGTTGATGCAGCCACGTTGGCAAGTATCCGCACCTCCTCGTCTCAGGACTAGGCGCTAAAACCTTCGCAACGGAAATAGGTCGGGGACACGTCTCTACCGCCCGAGCAGCCAGAGATGGCCGACGACTAATTCCTACAAAAACTGCATCACGTCCTCCTCGAGGTGGGTCTCCCCCTCTCTTTTACCCCGGGACTCACCCACGCACTCACGACACCGACACCTAGATTCATGTCGTCGAGGGCGCGATGATATGCCTGAATTGCAGGCATTCGTACCCGATTTCGAATGTCATCCCCAACATGGTGAGTTGCTTCCATTTGGCTTGTACGACTGTGATCTTACCTTCACTCGTAGTTGCTAGCCGAACACGAAATTGAATGATGTTCGCCTTCAGCTCGAATCCTGGCATCTATCTCGAGTGTGATCCTCGATCATGAAAAATATCAAAAACCGTGGGGATGTCACGGTCTTATAAACCATGGTCGTCAAAAAGATATTACAGTCGTGAAAAGCCATGAAAATGTTCATTACAATTGCGAAAAATGTCATAAATCCCTACAACGTGTGCAAGGAGTTGGGTATGTTTCATCATTCTTTTGCCACACTTCGGTTTATCACATTAGGTGTTGCAAGATTCGTCTACTCAGAGCGTCGTGTTGAGGTACATCTTTTCATTCGTTCCCACAAAAATGGTGAAATTTCCAGGCTTGATGGCCCACTCATTGCTAGAGGGGAAAAAAAAAATGCAGATTAATTTGCATGTTCAGGGGTGTCAAAGGAGTTGGACTTGCTTGAGATTCCACACAGTGAGTTGACTTGATTGCACAGGGATGGTGACCGTTTGTGATTTTCCGGGACTATATTGAGCAGGGCCCATGCTATGACGAGTAGGTAGTGTAGTGGTATATATGTCACAAACAGCAAAAGGGTGTGTGGGTGAAAGCCCACAAGGGCTTTCCAGTTTGAGGTGAAGCTGAGCCTGGGAGAGCACTCTGTGTTCCTGATCTGAAGGAGTGAGCGACATGTGTGGTGAGCTCTCCCTGTTACAATTTGCCCCTTTCTTCCCTCTTCTTCCCATGGACACCATTTCCTTTCCTCTACAATGACTCACTTCCTACACATCAGCTGATTACTCATCACTTACTAGTCATTGTTTCCCTCCACCCAATAGCATTTCTTTCTCTTCACTTAGTCATATTCCTTCGACATTGTTCCACAACATTCCTTTCCTATCTCAATGATAGCTTCCTTTTATATTCTTGGTCTGTGCACATTCTTTTTCCACTTAAATACGGGTTGCACGCACATGTACTCTCTAAGCTATTTCTACTTGGGAATACACCCAGTCAATTGCCTACCATGAGTCTGTCTCGTCGTTCGCCTAGCCACCTTCTTGACTCCTCATTATACACTCGTTTCACCTCACCACTAGTCAGGCTTACGCCTCTAGGTCCTGTTCTCATCCAGTTAAGCCTACACTTTTGATGACACCCCTTGTCACCCAAGTCTATGCTCGCCCCTATCCAGGTCAAGTGTAACACTCCCAGGCTGAAGGAGTGAAGGGTGTTATGAATTACTTATTGTGCAGGGGGCATGGCATGTGCCGTGAGCCATTTGATAAGGTCCCACCATTCTTGCAAGTACAGTGTGAGGATTAGGGTGTGTGTTATGTGTAGCATTGTGAACAGGGAAGATCTGGAACGTTGGGGGTTGCCAAGGTTCAGTACTAAGGTTTGGATGATGGGTTGGTCATCGGGTCAAAGGTATATGAGGGAGGTTCGCTAGGAATTGCCTAGGAACTTACAGAACACTTTAGTAGTGTGTAGAGGCTAGTAAAAGTCTGGGGGATGGTTCAAGACACAATGCTAGACTGCACAGATCAAGAATGGAGACTATAGTACAGGCAGCAGTGGTATAAATACTTGACTGTATGTAAGCGATAGAAGTCTGAGGAATTGGATGGAACTACTGCGGATTGACCAATATGTATGAGTCAGTGGGAATGTAGCGGAAAGATGACGCCATTATGAGAGAAGCAGTGGAGAAGAGGAGCTGTCCATAGAACATACTAAATGATCAAGAATAAGATCTGGGGCCTGGTCTGGTAGGATCTGAAGGAACAGCGTCAGGCCAGAAAGTGGGGTATAGGAGCTGCCGGGTCAGCAATACTATGAAAAAGTAGTGCTTCCAATGTGGGTTGGGGTTGGAATAAGCAAAGGAAAAAAGAAAGACAGAGCGACGCAACAATATGACTGTAACATTACCCCCTTCCAACAATCGAGTCCCTGGCTCAATCTTCTTTGTAAACCCTCTAAAGGTTACCTCTGGGGTGGATAAGCGATCAGTTATCTCCATAAATATCCTCGGCCTAATCTGCCGATAAGTTCTCGAATGGACAGTCAACAAGTATGTGCCCAAACTGAGTGCAGCGTGAGCACAGGAGACTAGGGCAAAACCTGGAGCTATGTCCCCAACGACTGCAAACGTTGCATTGGTTGTGGAGACAATTAGATTGAGCATGGCCTGGGGCAGGTAGGTTACTGTTACGATAGGCCCGGGTAGGGACTAGCGTAGTCTTGAGGGACCTGAAAGGGGGAGCAAAGACGAAGTACGAAGGGCTGAGTGTCCTAGGGAATTCCTAGTGACGGGCGACTGTTACGATGCTCAGGGAGTCGGAGAACCTCAAGGGCGTTGAGGTGACGAGGGGACAAAAGGGGTGTTGCATGTCGACGATGGTCAAAGCAACACAGAGACCAATCAAGAGATGGTCTAAGACTCAATGAAGATGAGGCCTTAGCACGGCTAAGGAGTAGGGTGAAGGAGTGCTTGGATTCAGGTGGAAGTACAAGAAAGACAAGCGTGAGAAGTAAAAGTACAGGAGTGGTGGGTTTATATACTAAGAGGAAGAAGGATGACATAAGCAGGAAAGGAAGGTCATGGAACGTGATAGAACATTCATGACAAGGCGTTGATGATAAGAGATAAGTAGAGCGAATAGGAAGAGGCCGGTTAGTGTGCAACTGGTGATTGGAAGATAAGGGATATGGGTATCGTAGTAACTGGCCAAAAGGGATGAGTGTCCAACATGTCGCTGTGATGGGTTTAACTAGTACAAAGAGACAAGTGTATAAAAGGGAAAAGAAAGGAATCGTAACAGTTACAGTGAGGGCAGGAATAATGAACGCAGTTCTCATGATAGTGACCCAAAGTGTGACACCAAAAGCACTTGGTGAGGGTGGAAGCGGGAGGACAGATAAGAGCTGAGGGGACTACGCGAATAGGGGAAGAGAATATGTTGCTAGCCTCAGTGTGAGCCATCCAGGTATGAATTGTCTGAATAGTGGTGGTATCATGGCAGATGCCATCGAAAGGATCAACAGCAGGAGGGTCTATGGCGGTGGATGTCTTGGAGGGGATGGGAGAAGAGATGTGGTTGATGAGAGCCATGGAAGGAGGAGGGATGGAGGTGGAGGCCGGATCAGTGGAAGCAGAGAATACAGGAGCGGGGATGGGGAGTGGTGGCGGAGAAGGGGTGAGTGCAGATCATATGTAGCGGGTGCATTCGTCAGGGGACATGCAAAGGAAAATGCGGTGAAATGTGGTGTAAATATCCTGGGCGGGAATCTGTTCTACAAAATTGGAAAAGCCATGAAGGTGGAGTATAGTCAGGATACGGGTGGGGGCATTGTTGATAAGTAGATGCATAGGAGTGCTGAAAGCAGCAGGTAGGTTACTGGGAGTGGCTTGGCTATGATATATCTGGGTGGAGGAGACATCTAGAAACAGACGGACAAGTTCCTGGAAGACCTCATTAAGTCAGAAGAGAGGCATTTGTTCGACGATGCCAAGGAGGTGACTATTAGTTAGAATCGTGGTGTAGAGGAGGTGTAAAAAGTGGACTGGGAGATGGCAAGGGAATATGGGGCATAGGTGGATAGGCGAGGCTAGGCGAGAAGAATTGAAAGAGGTGGAGGAGGAGGATGAGGGCATGGCGAATGGGCATACACAGGAGGAACTAGAGGGAATGGTTTCAGGACAGATTTCGAGACTGTTTATAAGCGGATAGGATATCAGGAGCGTGGCAGAGATTGGACTCGGGTTCCCAGGTGTTTTCCGACGATGGATAGCCTTTCCATGCTGTCAGGTACTTGCGGTGTCCTGGTGCACCCCAATGAGACACAATCTTGTCCATCTCATACTCTTCTTCTGATCTGACAAGATCCAGTGGTGGTTGGGTGAAGTTGGGACTGAAGGCAGGAGTTTTGTGATAGGATGATAAAAGTGAGGCGTGAAAGACGTCGTGTATTTTCCAAGTGGATGGTAACAGGAGGTGGTACATGAGCGGTGATAGTACCTGGGTGATTTCGAAGGGGCCCAAGCATTTGGGGGCGAGTTTCTGAGAGGGGTAGTTGATGTGGAGGTTGGAGGCCTCTAGCCAGATCTTATCTCCTACTTTCCAGGGGGAAAAGTTCCGAGTAGAGTGCATAGTCATGATCCAGCGGGCAGAGTCATGTGTGGCCAATGCTTCATCACGGGCCTTGTCGAGGAGTGTGAGATGTTTCTCTAAGGTCAGGAGGAAGGTTTTTCCGAGCAGAGGATAGGAGTAGGGTTCATAGCCAAGGAGGAGGGAAAATGGGGAGATCTTGGTGGAACTATGGGGCATGGAGTTATGATGGAACTTGGCAGTGGTGAGGAGGTCAGGCCAGGACGAGGGGTTGTTGCTGCAGAAGATGTGTAGATAGGTTTTGATTTCCTGGTTGGTTCGTTCTGTTTGCCTGTTGGTCTGTGGGTGATAGGCAGTGGAGAGGTGGATGTCATAATGAAGGAGACAAGCTAGTTCCCTGGCAAAGGCAAAAGTGAACTGGGGGCCACAATCAGAGATGATGGAGTCATGTAAACCGAAGTGTTTAAAGATGTGAAGGAAAAAAAGGGTGGCGACTCCTTGAGCATCAATGGTTTTGGAGCAAGGGCATAAAATTACCCCCTTCGAAAGGCCTTGGTCGACCATGACCAACAAGGAATCATGTCCTTTGGCGGGAGGGAGGTCCATGATAAGGTCCATGGAGAGCTGTTTAAATGGGAGAGTAGTGGTGGATGTGATGGGCGAGAGCGGTGGGATGGTGGGATGAGTATTGACTTTAGTGGACTAGCAGATGGCACATCCAGCGACAAAGGAGGAGACAAATGTGGTGAGCCCCAGCCACCAGTAGTCACGTTCAACAAGGGTTTTGGTGCAGAAGCGGCCAGCATGGCCCATGGTGGGGGAGTTGTGTAACGCATGAAGGGGAGTGGACCAGTTGGTGGGGGGGACATACATACATTCTTTGTAGTATAAATGACTGGCATCAAAAGTCCAGTCATTGAGGGAGGAACAAGGGAAGAGGGGTGAGCCTTCTTGCATGTTTCAGATGGCTTTAAGGACTAAGGGGTCGGACTGAGAGGAGGACTGGATGTGGCGGGCAAGGGTAAGATCAAGAGCATTGATGACTACAGGGTCTGGGATGATGGAGGCATCGGCATTGTCAGAGGTGGTATCAACCAGGTCCTTCTGGGAGAGCATGTCAGCTGGTCCCATTTTGGTGCCTAGCATAACATGCCAAATAATATCGAAGTCCTGTAAAAAGAGTGACCAGCGAGCTTGCCAGTGGGAGAGTTTCCGGGGGTCCTTGACATAGGACAGGTTCTTGTGATCCATGAAGATAGTGACTGGGTGGGTGGTGCCTTGTAGGTACTGATGCCATTTGGCTAGGGCGAGGATAATGGCAAGAAGTTCTTGGTTGTAGATGTTGTAGTTATGTTCTGCAGAGCCAAAGGTGTGAGAGAAGTATGCACAGGGGTGGGGGTCTCTGTTGGTGTCCTGTTGCATCAGCACTGCTCTGGCTGTGATGAGCGAGGCGTTGGACATGATAGAGAATGGTTTAGTGATGTCGGGTATGAGGAGGATGGGGGCGGATGAGAAGATTTCTTTCAGCTGGTCAAAGGCATGCTGTTGGAAGCCCGTCCAGGTCCAGGGCTCATTTTTCTGGGTGAGGAGGTTGAGAGGTGCAACTATGTTGGAGAAGTTGGGTATGAATTTCCTATAGAAATTGGCGAAGCCCATGAAAGAGCGGACGGCCTTGACTGAGGAGGGTGGCTTCCAATCCTGGATAGCCCAGAATTTAGTGAGATCCATTTCGATCTTCCCTTAACTGATGATAAGCCCGAGGTACTCCATATGAGAGGTGTCGAAGGAACATTTGGATAACTTCAGGGATAGTTCATGCTTGTTACGGTTGTGCTGTTATGTCGGTCCATTTTCCTCTTTTCCTTTGCCTATTCCAATCCCAGCCCCTGCTGGGAACATTACATTTTCATTGTGTTGCTGAACCGGCAGCTCCTCTATCCCGCTTTCTGGCCTGATGCCATTCCTTCGGATTCTACTGGAACAGGCCCTGGACTTCATTCTTGATCATTCCGTATGTTTCTATGGACAGCATCTCTCCTCCACCACTTCTCTCACAGTGGTGTCGTCTCTCCGCTATTCCCACTGACTCATACATATTTGTTCTTCCGCAGTCATTCCATCTGTTTCTACAGACTTCTGCCGCTTACGTATTGTCAAGTACTTATACCACCACTGCCTGTACAATAGCCTCATTCTTGATCTGTGCAATCTAGCGTTGAGTCTTGAACCACCCCCGGACTTCTATTAGCCACTGCACGCTACTGAAGTGCTCTGTGAGTTCCTAGGTGATTCCTAGTGAACCTCCCTTGTATATCTTCAACCTGACGACCGACCCGTCGTCCGTATACCTCAGTTGAACCTTGGCAACACCCGACGTTCCGGATTGGTTTGTTCGCAAGGCTATGCGTAACAGTGCTCATGAAGTCGTAGCAATATGCGGCAGGTGTGTTCGTGGTGGAGGGCAATGTTGTCTTTGGTGTGGATGCCCAGGGTGTCCATGTATATCTTAAGCCATTTTTCTTCGATCATGTCAGAGAAGATGTTGTTCATAAATGCCTGGAAGGTGGGGGGTGTGTTGTTGAAATCAAAGAACATAACAGTGGGTTCGAAGAGACCAAGAGGTGTGATAAACGTGGCCTTCCATTGGTCCTTCTCGCGGATGTGGATGTTATTGTAGCCCTATTGGATGTCAAACTTGGTGAAGAGCGTGGACTCCTTCATGTCATCAATGAGCTCAGGGATGAGGGGGAGTGGATAGGCGTTGTGGATGGTGTGTGAGTTCAGGTATTTGTAGTCCTGGCAGGGGTGTAGAGTCCCATCCTTCTTTGGGATGAAGAAGAATGGTGAGGCTTGGAGGGATTTTGACGGGATGATTCATCCAGTCTTCAGATGTTCGTCGATGAAGGCTTTGCAGGCTTTGTATTTGGCAGGGTTCAGGGGGTAGACTTTGGCGATCTTTGGGACGAAGGAAGGTTTAAGCTTGATGGTATGGTCATAGGAACAATGAGGAGGAAGTTTCTTATGGGTTTTTTCTGAGAAGACATCGATGAAGTCTTTGCACCAGGCCGGGATTTCTTGTTCCTTGGGTGCAGTTTCCTGGGCAAGCTGGGTCAAGATGGTGATCTTGTTGACGTCTATGGAAGGGGCATAGCAGGAGTCATAGAGTTCAGAGATCTCTTGGTTGACATCTAGTCCAAGATATTGTACTAGATATTGCTGGGGGGTGTAGAGTTCGCCGTTGATGGGGCGGGGGTTGCAAGGGAGAGTGATGTGGTTATTGGCCCAGTTGATGTGGGGATTCCACTTCTGGAGCCATGGCATTTCAAGAATGATCCGTTGGTGGCCCAGGTTTAAGACCATGAGTTCCTCTTTATCATTGGTGGAGGGGAATCTGAGATTGATCCAAGTCTTCTATCGGATTGTTCCTTTGGTGTTGGCTGTGCCATCCACATTGTGTGTGATGATTGGGTGAGGTAGGCATTGCAAGGGGAAGTTGGCTTGAGTGAGGAGTCCGACATTGATAAAGTTTCTGATGGCACCGGAGTCAATGAGAGTGAAAGTTTTGATGATTTTTCCAAGGGCAAGTAGCTTGACAGGGACAAGGAGAGTTCGTTTATTGGGTAGAGCTATGAGTGCATTGGAGACAACTAGGAAAGGAGACGTTGAGGCGGCTTCCCGTTCTAAAAATCCTTGGTGTTGATGGCGGTGATGGAGGCAGCTTCTTTGGGTGTTTCCTTGAAGCATACTTTAAGCACTTGGAGGACTTCGTCCTTGTTCTTGCCCTGGGTTTTCAGGGTATTGATATAGGTGTTGTTACGGTAGGCCCTGGGTAGGGACTAGTGTAGTCTTGAGGGACCTGAGGACCAAGCGAGGATGAAGGGACGAGGGGCGAAGTGTTCTAGGGATTTCCTAGTGACGGACGACTGTTGTGATACGCAGGGAGTTGGAGAACCTCAAGGGTGTTGAGGTGACAAGGAACAAAGTGGTGTTGCGCAGCGACAACGGTCGAAGCAACACAGAGGTCAATCAGAAGACGACCTAAGACTTAGAGAGCAAGGCCTTAGTGCGGCTAAGGGGAGCAAGGCAAGGGGGCGCTTGGATTCAGGTGGATGTACAAGAAAGACAAGCGTGAGAAATAATAGTACAGGAAGAGTTGGTTTATATACGAAGAGGGAAAAGGGATGACATAAGCAGAGAGGGAAAGTCATGGAACGTGATGGAACGTTCATGACAAAGCATCTAAGATAAGAGATAAGTGGAGTGAATGGAAATAGGCCGGTTAGTGTGCAAATGGCTATTGGAGGATAAGGGATATGGGTATGATAGTAACCGGCCGAAGGGAAAGAGTGTCCAACGCATCGCTGTGGTAGGCTAAGTGGTACACGGAGACAAGCATAATAAGTGAAGAAAAGAGTGAATCGTAACAGATGTCAATAGCAGAGGGGGTGGCAGCAGGTGTGACAGGGGCTGTGGGTGCAAGGGTGGTTTCGGTGTTATGAATGTTCTGAGGGCAGTGGGGGGCAGGGGACATGGAGATACCGGACAAGGTGGGACAGTTGCCCGCATTGTGGCCTCCTTTGCGGCATTTGAAGCAAAGCTTTTCTTTGATGCATCGAGCACGCTTGGCGGAGGTGAGCTTATTGAGTTGAATGGTGTCAACATCCATAGTGTTGGGGTCAGCAGTGGGGTGGTGATGGGTGAGCGAAGAAGGGGTGTGTCCCTTGGAAATAGCATCCATGTGGGAGACCTGAGCGTGGAAAGCCTTTGCTTTGGCAATCCATTCAGTGATGGTAGTGGGTTGTTTCTCAATGCCGATGATGAGCATGGAGATGCGGGAGTCCAATCTCAAGAAGAAGAGGTTAATGAGGGTGTCCTGATCCTGCATGCTGGCCTTGGATGCAAGGTTCTGGAAGTTGGTGATATACTTTTGGAAGCCATCGTCAATGACACCTCCGGTGGTGTGGAAGGACTTCTGCTGGAGCTTGGCAAGCTCATGGCAGGCGGTAGCCTTGATGTCGTGTGGGTAGAAGGTGGTCTGGAAGTTTGAGGCTAGCTTCTCAAAGATTTTCTTGGTAGCGGCGAGATTGGCATCAGCCATTAGATCATACCACATCTTGGAAAACGAGACACCTCAATCCTTACTTATCTTGTTCAGGGTGGTCATGACCTTGGCTTGGTCAGTGGAATACAGCGAGGGGTTGATGGCAAAGTAGGCACCCATGGCCTTCATTCAATGCATGGCATTGGTGGGTTCTCCAGAGAAGTCAGTGGGGAGAGCAGCTTTAAGCTTGGTGGAGGACATGGTGGGTGACTGGGATGGGGTGGTAGCGATGGGACTGGGGGTATGAGGGTGCTGGGGTACAATGGGCTGGGGTCTAGGTGGTGCGGACAGGGGGAGACCTGTGGGTGGAGGTCAACAGTGATGTGGGATGTACTCAGGTATGGGTGTCTTGGCTTCATCGTCCGACTGTGGAGGGTGAAAGTGTGGGATTCTAGATGAGTAGGCTATGGTGACGAAGGTGGGTTGGTCCTGCTCCATAGATAGGAGGGATGATAGGAGATTCTTGATCTTTTGTTACGCATAGCATTGTGAACAGGGAAGATCTGGAACATCAGGGGTCGCTGAGGTTCAGTACTAAGGTTCGGATGATGGGTCGGTCGTTGGGTCGAAGGTATATGAGGGAGGTTTGCTAGGAATCACCTAGGAACTCACAGAACACTTCAGTAGCGTGTAGAGGCTAGTAGAAGTCTGGGGGATGGTTTAAGACACAACGCTAGATTGTGCAGATCAAGAATGAAGACTATAGTACAGGCAGTGGTGGTATAAATACTTGACTGTATGTAAGCGATAAAAGTCCAAGGAATCGGACGGAACTACTGTGGATTGACCAATACGTATGAGTCAGTGGGAATATAGTGGAAAGACGACACTGTTATGAGAGAAGTGGCAGAGGAGAGGAGCTGTCCATAAAACATATTGAATAATCAAGAATAAGATCCGGGGCCTGGTCTGGTAGGATCCGAAGGAACGGCATCAGGCCAGAGAGCAGGGTATAGGAGCTGCTGGGTCAGCAATACTATGAAAAGGTAATGCTCCCAATGTGGGTCAGGGTTGGAATAAGCAAAGGAAAAAAGAAAGACGGAGCGACACAACAATATGACTGTAACAGCATGCTTCTGCAGGTAGCGGATAAACGAGTCGCCTGACTATCTCCCCATCGTTTTGACTACATCGAAAGGTGTGCCCCATAGGAGATAGTGGAGGGTGCCACCAATGCAGAGACTATGGCCTTTGAGGTTGGGCAACCCGAATTATGCAACTATCATGTGAATGCGCTTGGTGACCTCGTGTTTGGTGAGTGGGCATAGGCCCCTCGGTTGCTTCCAGGTGAAGAGGTGGTCATTAGGGCCTGGGTTATTGATGTTGAAGTGGTTCTGTAGCCACACTACTGGATCTGTGAAATGGTTGAGAGAAGCGCACTGGGTGGTTTCACCTGTGGGTGCACACTTGGTCCTTGG
This sequence comes from Phylloporus cf. tubipes, assembly GCA_038094315.1. Lineage (NCBI taxonomy): Eukaryota > Fungi > Basidiomycota > Agaricomycetes > Boletales > Boletaceae > Phylloporus > Phylloporus cf. tubipes. The sequence goes on along the minus strand of JBBPTZ010000433.1, from coordinate 7,255 downwards.
GATATGGAAGGAGAGGATTATGGTGCAATATTTGCATATTTATTTGTGTGCTGCGTGTTTTACCTTGTGTGCTCTGCATTTTACCTTGTGCGTTGCGCGTTCTGTCTTGCATGTTGCACATTAAGTATCTTGCGTGCACCATATTTTATTGTGTACACATCGAAAAGTACAGGAGGTAGATCCATAAAAACCAAGTACTACTATACGTACATATAAATTTTAGGGATCTGCATGTGCATACCCATACCCATATCTGCAAAGGCAGCCATGGGTGTGGGTATGTGTGCAGGTTGGGGAAACCAGGCACACTGAAGGCCTACCTGGTTATGAGTTAGTGTGTGAGGGAGAGGCCACCTGGGCCGTTGACCTGTTTGTGCCCCCGTCGGGTGCCCCTCTCCTAGGATTGGGGCTGGGTGTCACTGGTGGACAGGTAAGGGAACAGGTAGATAGGAGTTTCAAGCTGGCAAAAGCTCTCATCAGGGGGCTGCCGCTACCCTGACCGCCGCCTGTCCAGGGCTGTTTAGGGAACTCCTAGCTATGGCACACAGGGGAGTAGGCAGAGGCAACAGCCACTCAAGGGTTTGAGGGTGTGCATGCATGACCTGAGTGAGGCCGGTTGCATGTAGAAGGGTGAAGGTGGGTGGGGAAGAGGAGGCTTCTTGTCAACAAGAGCCAGCAGTGACCTGATAATGGGTGTGCTTCCACAGACCAGCTGGGCCATATGGACCCTTTTGGATTGTCCATCCAACATGATGTTGTCCCCATGCAGCACCACACAGGTATGATGCTGTGTGGATTCCTGTCCCTTGCCATGCACTTAGGCATTCAATAAGCAACACTAATGAGAAAATGGCACCTATGGCTATACCCACAGTGGGTATACCTGTGGGTGCCATATAAAATACCACAGGATGGGGATGCCTTGTCGTTGTTGTCAACATGACGGTAGTGGGAGTGTGGTCGTTGCCACTGTGTCTGTCACTCTTGTTGATGACATGGTTGAGGGGTGGATGAGACAGGAACGGGTTGTCAATGTGGCAGTAGTGGGGCACAGTCGCTGCCACTACCACATCATTCTTGTCGACGATGTGGTTGAGGGGTGGATGGGACAGGGACACGTGAGCTGGGTGGGTTGCATTGTCGTCATTGTCGATGACACAGTGGTACTCCTGAGTGCCTGTACCTGTACCTGTAGCAGGTTTACTTGCGGGAACAGCATTAATGACTGACATGGTGGAGTTGTGGGGTCAGCATGGACATGTCTGTCATTGTCACTGACGATGTGACAGTGGTGGTTGGGTGCATGGACATGTCATCATCGCTGACAATGCAGTGGTAGTGGTGGTGCTGTTGCTGCCATGTTGTTATCAATGACAGCGTAGTGGGGTACAGTGGGATATGTTGATGTTGATGACTGGGTGGTAGCTTCCAAATATGGAAGTCATCCTCACCACGACTCCATTACAGTATCCCGCCAATGATGATGATGACAATGCACCACTGCCATCACCACCGCATTGTCAATCACAATGATGCATCCATGCCAACCCCACCACCATGTCATCAGCAACGACGACATAGCAGTAACAGCAGCAATCCCACTGCCACCACCACATTGTCAACCATGACAATGCATCTGCACCAACCCCACTGGCCCACCCACCACAACAACAACAATGACAACATCTTATCTGCAACTTTAAGTGGGTGTTGAGTAACCCACCAAGTGGAGTTTTACAGAGCCCATGTCCTGATAGCATCATGGCATGGAATGCTGTGATATTTGGCCCAGGCAAGTCTTTTTCACTCACCCAATCTCACTTCCTATGACACTCAATGACCAAGCCAACACACCATTCAAAGATGGCATATTCAAGCTTGTACTATCATTTGACGAATCCTACCCCAACAAACTGCCCCCTGGCACCATCAAATTCCTCTCATGCATGTTCCCTGAACATGTATGCCAACAGTGAGCTCTGTTTCAACATCCCCCAGACCCAGTGGTCTCACTGCTACCATAGCGTGGCAATGACCACACCCCCACTACTGCTATGTTGACAACAACAACAACAACAACAACACATCCTTACGCCATCTCCTGCTGTGTCGTCAAAGAGGATGATGATGATGATGGTGATGAGGTGTCCCTGTCCCATCCACCCTTGTCAACAAGGGCAGTGCAGTGCAGTGGCATTTTCTCAATCCGCATGGCAGGTATGGGTACCAGGCCAGATACCCGGGGTATACACCCATGCAGAATCCTATATGTACATACAGTAGTACTTAATTTTTATGGATCTACCTCATATACTTTTTGATGTGCATCTGATAAAATACAATGCATGCATGACAATGTGCGCAAGATGAAATATGGCATGCACAAGGTAAATTTAAATGCAGAGCGCACAAGATACAATGTACAATGCACAAGGTAAAACGCGCAGCACGCAAATAAATGTGCAAATATTGCACCATAGAGAATGGGCCACTTTTCCCCATTGTGGATTGGGGTGAGGTGCTTGCATTGTATGTGTTTGTGTTATATCATTATCACCTTCACATTCATTCCAGCATTCATAGAGTCACCACATGATCACAATCATGGATTTGTTGTCATGTTGTTTATTACCCACATCTCAGCATTCTATCACATACATGATGACCGCCGAGTTCCATTCTTGTCACAATTGTATAGGTTGTTCAGGTTATGAGCCCTGAGCCTTGCCACTAAAGCAAAGCTCAACTCGAACAGTAAACCAGATGTACAAACAAGAATGCATATAGCCAGGTTTTATTGCATCACATCGCTCATCTTGATCATGTTCCTGATCAGTTTTCAATCTTGTGCTTTGTGTCCAGGATGGGGAAATATGATCATATATGTGTTACAATTCCTTTTTTTCTCATTACACTTGTCATCCATGTATTACCTAGCCCATTCCAGTGACACGTTGGACGCTCGTCTCTTTCAGCCGGTTGCCATGATATCCATATCTCCTATCATCCAGTAGCCATTTGCCTGGTAACCAGCCTCCCTCTATTCGCTCCCACTTATCTCTTATCTTTGATGCTTTGTCATAAATGTTCCACAATATTCTATGACCTTTCACTTCTGCTTACTTCATCTTCACTTCCTCTTAGTATATAAACCTGCTTTTCCTGTACTATAGTCTCTCACGCTTGTCTTTCTTGTACTACCATCTGAATCCAAGTGCCCCTTTGTCTCGTTCCTAAGCTGTGCTTAGGCCTTGTCTCTTTGAAGTCTTAGGTCTACTTTTGAGTGACCTCTGTGTTGCTTCGACCGTTGTCATTGCACAATACCTCTTTGTCCCTTGAGTCCTCAGTTTCCCGAAGACTACCTTGGTCTCCCTGCATATCGCAACAGACACTTGTCACTAGGAAATCCCTAGGACCCCCCTCACCCTTCATTTTCCACCTTCAGGTCTCACAAGACTATGTTTGCCCCTCCCTGGGTCAAGCGTAACAATATGTGAGTTAACTAGAGTGGAAAATTATCCTAAGTGGAGCAGTGACATGATGCTCGCACTCCAGGGTGAATGGTGTTATGATAGACCTGGGGGGGGGCTAACGTAGTCCTAAGAGACCTGGAGGGCAAAGGGCAAGGGGCAAGATGTCCTAGGGGTTTCCTAGTGATGTGCGTCAGTTGCGATATGCAGAGCGACAAAGAGACCTCAAAGATATTGAGGTGTCAAGGGGTAAAGAGGGTATTGCGCAACAATGACGGTCAAAGCAATACAGAAGCCACTCAATAGTAGGCTTAAGACTAAGAGGAGATGAGGCCTTAGCGTGGCTAAGGGACAGGGCAAAGGAGCTTGGATTCCAGGTGGTAGTTTAGGAGATACAAGGCAGGGGATCCAAGTGACTATGGTGAGGACTAAGTACTGTTGTACAATGCTGTCATGGGGTCTTTCTCGTAAGGTAAACACAAGTCGAAGTGCAAGCAGTGGTATCATAAGAAGTCAAGGTAACAATGGGCTTACTAAGATGAGATACATACTCAAAGAGGGCAAAGGGAGTGTCTGTGCAAAGGGAAGTAGCGATGAAAGAGAACAACATAGGGAAAAAGGGACAAAATGTAACAAATGGCTTTGGGTTCATTGTAGCAATGGTACAGATCCTGACAAGCTCAAGTCCTATGCCTCATCCAGACCCATTCTGCTTGATTTCACAAAGATAACACCTAATGAACAGCAGGCTATATGCAATTGGTTGGCCAAGGATGCACAAGTGAAATCACTGATCAATCAAAAGGTCTTGTCTACTATTTCCAGCCTTCTCCATACCAAGCATACTGCATGCCAGCAATGGGAGACTCTGGAACAACATTTCTCTCATGTGGATATTCTTTCCCAGTACAAGTTATGGGCATGTGTGCACTTGGAGCACCTGAAGGATGCTGAAGATGTTATATGTTACATTGGGGTTTTTGAGGATGCTTGTCATTGTTTTGTTCTCATAGGGGTTAACTATGGCACTGAGGAGGCCATTTTTGATCTTCTACAGGATTTTCCAAGGAATGTTGTTGAATGGGAAATCTTCCATGAGTTTACTCTTGGAAAGTTGTCTGGCATTCTGCCTTCTTCCCCCTTGACGCCTTTCTCCCTCATTGCCATGTCTACCAAGTCATCTACGCCTTTCTTGGCTTCTTTCACCTTTGAAGATGCTGTTAAATCTCTTGCTGAGAAGGCCAATGCCATTGCTGGCTGTCACAAACTAGCTGGCCCTGGTTCTGTTAAACTCAGATTCTCCTGGGGGGAAGTCCAGAGTTTTGGAGTGTTGGAGGTACTGAGAGGATACAGAGTGAGTTGGAAAGGGGTGAGGACTCTTGGCACAGGACATATGTGTTATGCCCTTGTACTCATGGTCCTTGGGGTCAGAGGTCAGAGAGGAGAGTCCAGGGACTCAAGTGTGGGAGAACAGGAGATAGTTAAATCAATATTTGAACTGAAGTATCTACAGTGAATATTACAGGGTTTATTGTTACACGTAGCGTTGCAAACAAAGATCTGGAATGTCAGGTGTAGTCAAGGTTCAATCTGAGGGTGTGGATGACAGGTCGGTTGTCAGGTCAAAGATAAACGAAGGAGGTTCACAAGGAGTCACCTTGGAACTCACAGAGCACTTCAGTAGCGTGCAGTGGCTAGTAGAAGTCTGGGGGGTGGTTCAAGACACAACGCTAGATTGTGAAGATCAAGAATGGAGACTAATGTACATGCAGCGCAAGTATAAGTACCCAAGCATATGTAAGCAGATAGAACCCGATAGAAGCAGAAGGAACTACTGCAGATGACTACATATGTATGAGTCAATGGGAAGATAGTGGAACGACAACACCATTGTGAGAGAAGCGGCGGAGGAGTAAAGCTGTCTGTAGAATGTACTAGAAGATTTTCAAATAAGTCTGGAGCCTGTTCTGGTAGGATCTGAAGGAATGGTGTCAGGCCAGAAGGCAGGATAGAGAAGCTGCCAGGTCAGCGATACTATGAACAGATAATGTTCCCAGCAGGGGCCGGGGTCGGAACAAGCAAAGGAAAAGAGAAATACAGACCGCTGTAACAGCACAATTGTAACATTACCCCCCTCTAACAATCAAGTCCCTGGCTCGATTTTCTTCATAAACCCTCTAAAAGTTACCTCCAGGGTGGATAAGTGATCAGTTATCTCCATAAATATCCTCGGCCTGATCTGCCGATAAGTTCTCAAATGGACAGTCAATAAGTACATGCCCAAACTGAGAGCAGCGTGAGCACAGGTGACTGGGACAAAACCTGGTGCTATGTCCCCAGTGACTGCAAACGTTGCATTGGTTGCGGAGACAATTAGATTGAGCATGGCCTGGGGTGGATACATGACAGTGAGGGCAGGAATAATGAGGGCAGTTCTCACGATAGTGACCCAGAGTGTGACACCGAAAGCACTCGGTTAACGTCGAAGTGGGTGGGCGTATAAGGGATGAGGGAACTACGTGGGTGGGAGAGGAGAACACATTGCCTGCTTCTGTATAGGCCATCCAGGTGTGGATTGTCTGAATAGTAGTATCGTTGCGACGGCTTCCATCAAAGGGATCAACAGTGGGGGGATCAACTGCGGTGGAGGTTGTGGACGGAACGGGGGAGGAGATACGATCAAGTAGAGCCATGGTGGGGGGAGGAGTGGAGACAGAGGAGGGGTCTGAGAGTGGTGTGAAGACAGGAGCGGGGATAGGAAGAGGAGGTGGAGAAGGAGAGAGTGTGGAATGTACATAGTGGGTGCGTTCGTCGGGGGACATACATAGAAAGATTCAACAGAAAGTAGTATAGATATCATGAGCAGGGATTCGTTCTACAAAATTAGCAAAGCCATGGAGATGGAGTATGGTTAAGATTCAAGCGGGGGCGTTATTGATGAGCAGGTGCATAGGAGCACCGAAAGCAGCGGGGAGATCGCTAGAAGCAGCTTGACCATGGTATATCTGTGTGGTGGAAACATCTAGGAAGAGATGGACAAGTTCCTGGGATACTTCATCAAGTTGGAAGAGCGGCATCCGCTTGACGATACTGAGGAGGTGACTGTCAGTGAGTATTGCGGTGTAAAGCAGGTGTAAAAAGTGGACTGGCAAGTGGCATGGGAAGACCAGACGCAAGCAGATGGGCAAGGCAAGGCGAGAGGAGTTGGAAGAGGTGGAGGAGGATGAGGACATGGTGAAGGGGCATATACAAGTGGGAGGAGTAAAGGGACACGGTGTTAGGACAGGTTCCGAGACTGTTTATAAGCAGCTAAGATGTCGGGGGCATGGCGGAGATTGGATTCAGGTTCCCAGGTGTTTTCTGACGATGGATAGCCTTTCCATGCGGTCAGGTACTTGCAGCATCCCGGTGTGCCCCAATGAGACACAATCTTGTCAACCTCATACTCTTCTTCTGATCCAACTAGATCCAGTGGTGGTCGGGAGAAGTTGGGACCAAAGGCGGGAGTTTCATGATAGGGCAATAAGAGAGAGGTGTGGAAGACATCGTGTATTTTCCAGGTGGGCGGTAGTTGGAGGCGGTATGCAAGCGGTGATAGTACCTGAGCTATTTCAAAAGGGCCCAAGCGTTTGGGGGCGAGTTTCCGTGAAGGGTAGTCAATGTGGAGGTTAGAGGCTTCAAGCCAGACCTTATCTCCTACTTTCCAGGGGAAGAAGTTCCAGGTGGAGTGTGCTGTCATGATCCAACAGGTGGAGTCATGTGCGGCCAATGCTTCATCACGGGCT
>JBBPTZ010000432.1:0-22351 GCA_038094315.1 Phylloporus cf. tubipes | reverse complement strand
CACTAGGGTTTGTTGGAGCTCATCCTCTAGAATCTGCACATAAAGGTCAGCATCCATCTTACCATCAATCTTGCAAGCCAATCCAACTCCTTCCCAAGTCATACAACCCCACATCATCACTGATCCTCCTCCAAACTTAACAGTTCCTTGCACCAACCTATCACTCAGACCCTCCCCTGCCTTTTTCCATGCCCATCTCTTGCCATCTGACCCAATGCAGTTAATTTTAGTTTCATCAGACCATATAATATGCTTCCAGTCTTCTATAGTCCAATGCTGGTGGCTTAAAGCAAAGTCCAATCTTTCCCTTCTATAATGTTGGGAGAGAAGAGGACATTTTTTCTTTACCACAGCTTTCATCCCTGCTTTTTTCAAGTGTCTTCTAATGGTCTGGGGGGAGATGGATTGGTTCTTGACATCCTGGAGTGTTTTGGTAACCTGGACAGCATTCTCAGCCTTTCCAGTTCCAATAAGACAAATAGCATGGTGCATGTCAATGGGAGTAATGATGGATGGACGACCACCAGAGGACTTGGGCAGGTTAGAACAGTGTTTGGAGCAAAGTCTACTGATGGTTGATTGGTTGAGACCAGTAGATTGAGCAATTTGATGGGTTGAATGACCCAATTGAAGAAGAAAGATGATATGAGTAGTTTGTTCAAGAGAAAGGGATTTCATGATGGTGGAAGTGGAAAAAGCGATTGTGTTTTGGCTTGTTTACATTATGTTGAAGTATTATGCATCACATGACCCATTGCTTATGTAATATCTGATCTTTATATATAGTTCTAATAGTTCAAAATATTAGCAACAAAACTGATGCAATGAGTACCCTCATTTAATTTGGGAATATTTCCTGATACAGTAAGAATTACCTAAGCAATGTATATATTTTTGGAAAGCCCTTGATTAGGGCTATCTAATAATACCTTGGTTTATGACCATAGCTTTAATAGTTCTCTAGATATTTGTTCATCAATCAAAATGATGCAAACATTGCATCAGTTTTGTTGCTTAGTGTATATACTGGTCACACACACCTTGTAACCTAAGCTATTTCTTCTTGGAAATTCACCAAGCAGTTTGCCTACTTTGAGTCTGTCTCATCATGTGCCTAGCAATCTCCTTGACTTTCTCTCTTCACATCGTACACCAACTCTAGTCAGACCTATGTCTCTAGACAACCCCGTGTCCCATCAAACTTACGCTTCAGAAGACATTGACCAAGTTAACCAAGGCTATGCTTGTTCCTCCCCGGACCAAGTGTAACACACCCCCGCCAAATGCACTAAATGCATCAAAGAGAACCTCTGCTTCCACTGCCACAAGAGAGGACACAATGCTGGACAATGCTGGAGCACTCAGAACTCTCCAACATTCACCCCTGTCCATTGCCCCCAGAACATCTGTAACACTGAGACCACACCCACTCCTAGCACTCCTGTCATGACCTCCTCTGCTGCCCCCCCCTTCATCATTGACATGTACATCAATACCCTGAAAACTCAGGGAAAGAATGAGGATGAGGTTCTCCAGAGCCTTAAGATCTGCTTCAAGGAAACACCTGAAGAAGACACCTCCATTACTGCCATTGCCATCTCGGATTTTTAGAACGGGAAGCCACCTTGACATCTCCTTCCCTATCCATTTCCAATGTAATAGTAGCCTTGCTGAATAAATGTATGCTTGTTGTCCCTGTTAAATTGCAGGCCCTTGGAAAAATCATCGACATCTTTGCCCTCATCGATTCTGGTGCCATCAGAAACTTCATCAACATTGGTCTTCTCACACAAGCCGATTTCCCCTTACAATACCTCCCGCATCCTATTGTCACACACAATGTGGATGGCACTGCCAATGCCAAAGGAATGATCTGATGGAAAACCTGGATTGGTCTCAAGTTCTCCTCCACTGATGACGAAAAAGAACTGATGGTCCTGAGTCTTGGACGACAACAGATCATCCTTGGGATGTCATGGCTTCAGAAATGGAACCCCCACATTGACTGGGCCAACAATCATATCACTCTCCCTCACTCTCCCTGCCCCATCAACAATGAACTCTACACCCACCAATGATACCTGGTATGATACTTAGGACTGGATGTTGACCAGGAAATCTCCAAGCTCTATGAGTCCTGCTATGCTCCTTCGGAGGATGTTAACAAGATCACTATCTCCACTCAGCTGGCCTAGGAGAATGTGCCCAAGGAACAGGAAATTCTGGACTGGTGTAAGGACTTCACCAACATCTTCTTGGAAAAAACCCATGAGAAACTTTCTCCACACTGATCATATGACCATACCATTGACTTGAAACCCTCCTTCATCCCAAAGATCACTAAGGTCTACCCACTCAATCCTGCTGAACACAAGGCTTGTAGAGCATTCATTGAGGAACATCTCAAGACCAGACGGATTGTCCTGTCTAAATCTCCCCAGGCCTCACCATTCTTTTTCATACCTAAGAAAGACAAAACCCTTTGCCCCTGCCAGAACTACCACTATTTGAACTCCCACATCATCCACAACATATACCTGCTTTCCCTGATCCCAAAGCTCATTGATGACATGAAGGAGTTCACACTCTTCACCAAGTTCAACATCCACTGGGGTTACAACAACATCTGCATCCACAAGGAGGACCAATGGAATGCCATGTTCATAATGCCGCTTGGTCTCTTCAAACCTATGGTCATGTTCTTCGGATTCAACAATGCACCCTTAACTTTTTAGGCCTTCATGAACAATATCTTCACCGATATGATCAGGAAGAAATGGCTTAAGATATACATGGATGACCTCGGCATTCACATGAAAGATGACATCATCCTCCACCACGAACATACCTACCATGTTCTGCAACATCTCCAAGAACATGGATTATCCCTGAAACTCTCAAAGTGCTCCTTCAACACCCCTCACATGGAGTACCTCAGTCTCATCATCGGGCAAGGCAAGACTGAGATGGACCTCACCAAGCTAAAGGCTATCCAGGATTGGAAGCCTCCTCTGTCAAAGCTGTTTGCTCCTTCATGGGCTTTGCAAACTTCTACTGGAAGTTCATATATACTGGACTTCTCCAACATTGTCGCCCCCCTAAACCTCCTCACCTGGAAAAATGAACCCTGGGCCTGAACAGGCTTTCAGAAATATGTATTTGACCAGCTCAAGGCTATCTTCTCCTCTGCACCTATACTCCTTATCCCTGACATTGCAAAACCGTTCTCTATTATGTCTGATGCCTCCCTTATTGTGGCCAGAGCTGTTCTCATGCAAAAGGACGTTAATGGAGACCCCCACCCTTGTGCTTACTTCTCTCACACCTTTGGTTCTGCAGAATGCAACTATGACATCTATGACCGTGAACTCCTTGCCATCATCCTCGCCCTTGCAGAATGGTGTCAGTATCTGCAGGGTACTGCCCACTTGGTCACCATCATCATGGATCATAAAAACCTCTCCTATGTCAAGGACCCCTGGAAACTCTCCTGCCAACAGGCACACTGGTCTCTCTTCTTACAGGATGTCAACATTATTTGGCAAGTCATGCCTGGTACCAAGATGGGACTGGCTGATACACTCTCTCAGAAGATCTCGTCAATACTTCCTCCAACAATTCCAATGCCTCCATTGTTCCGGACCCGGTCATTATCAACACCTTAGACCTCACCCTCACCTGACACATTCAATCATCCTCCCTGCCTGACCCCCTTGTACTAAAAGCTATCCGTAATACTCAGGAAGGTTCCCCCCTCTTCCCATGCTCCACTCTGGAAGACTGGACTTTTGACACTGGACATTTGTATTATAAAGGATGGATATATGTGCCCCCTGCCAACTGGTCCACCCTTCTCTACACACTCCATGAATCCCCCACTACAGGTCATGCTGGTCATTTTCACACCAAGTCCCTTATGAAATACAACTATTGGTGGCCTGAACTCACAACCTTTGTTTCCTCCTTTGTCACTGGCTATGCGGTCTGCCAGTTATCCAAAGTAAACACATACCCCACTGTTCCCCCACTATCACCCATTGCATTCACCACTACTCTCCCTTTTAAACAACTATCCATGGACTTATTCACAGACCTTCCCTGTTAAACTTGGATCCTCCTGGGAGGAGGTCTGGAGTTTCGGAGTGTTGGAGGTACCGAGGGGGTACGGAGCAAGTTGGGAGGGGCGAGGACTCTTGGCGCAGGACGTATGTGTCGTGCCCTTGTACTCGCGGTCCTCAGAGTCGGAGGTCAGAGAGGAGAGTCCTGAAGACTCAAGTGCAGGAGGACAGGAGGTAGTTAAATTGATATTCAAACTGAAGTATCTACAGCGAATATTACAGAATTTATATACTCCGGAGTAACACCGGATTTCTAAGCCAGAACGGACTATTACTGGAGTATTGGAAATATTGGTAATATGGAACTAAGACTGAGTAAGACGGAAAGGAAATGTACCGGAATACTGGAGCTGTGCTTCGCACAGCTCCCAGAGGAGAACAAGAGGCAGGACTAGTACAAACAGAGTAAGTGAGAACAAGGATATACATATGAGTAATGGAAATGGTCTGAGGGTCAGGTGACCAGAGGATAGGAGAAATAACACCGGAGTTGGTGTGGAATTGAAGAGTGGAGACCGGAGTTAGACTTGTAAAAAGCGGCATATGACACTTCCCCCTACTCACGGATATGATTCCTTGTTGGTTGTGGTCAACCAAGGCCTTTCAAAGGGGGTAATTTTGTGCCCTTGCTCAAAAACCATTGATGCTCTTGGTGTAGCCATTCTCTTTTTCCATCACGTATTCAAGCAATTCAGCCTCCATGACTCCATTATCTTGGATCATGGCCCACTGTCACAAACTGGTTCCCCACTATCTTCCAACTCCTAGAGAGGAGGGGGCATGTCCATTGGATGTCCAATGCTAGGGTGTCTGGAGTTTGTTGAAGCTCACAAGAGTTCAGGGAACTCCTGGAGAACCACTACAGGGGATAATGGTGGAGTTAGCACAGGACTGGGTCAGAGGGGGTAGGACTTGGCGCAGGACTTATGTATTGTGCCCTTGTGCACTGTCGTGTCCTAATTTCAGAATGGAGGTGTGGGGGTGGATCATAGGGAGTGCAGATAGAGTCTGTCAAGTGGAAGTCAGGGGGCAGACATGGGGAGACAGGGAGTGTTATAGTCATCGTCGATATTCAAACTAGGGAATTACAGAGTGAAGTACATAACTTATATACTTCCGGAGTTGCACTGGATTTCTAAGATGGGACAGAGTATTACCGGAGGAATGTAAAGGTTGGTAATACAGAACAAGGAATGAGTAATACAGAATGTAAATATACTGGAAGCCGGAGCTGTGCAGGCACAGGCTTATCAGAGAGAACAGAAAGCAGAGCTAATACAAAAGGGGTTAACATAATAATGGAACAGAGAACAAGGATAAACAAATGGGGATACGGAAAGGTCTGAGGGTCATGTAACAAGGAAATAGAGGGAAACATCTGGAGTTGGTGTGGAGTTGAGACTGGAGGTTCGGACTTCAACATGGATGAAATGGGATATAACACCCACAGTTTGCCTCCACCTTCACTAAGGAACTCGCGCGCCTCCTGAAATATGATGTCCACCTTTCCACCACTTATCATCTGCAGTCCGACAGACAAATGGAACACACCAATCAAGAGGTTGAAACATATTTGTGAATCTTCTGTGGTAATAATCCCATGTCCTGGCCAGATCTTCTCACCACTGCTGAATTCCACCACAACTCCATGCCACATAGCTCAACTAAGGTCTCCCCCTTCTCCCTACTCCTAGGATATGAACTGTGCTCCTATTCCCTGCTCGGAAAGACTTTCCTTCCCATACTATAACAACATCTCTCCCTCCTAGACAAAGCTCGTGATGAAGCCCTTGCTGCTCATGATTCTGCCTGTCAGATCATGATGGAACACTCCACCCAACAGTTGTTACGATTCATCCCTTTTGATCTCTTTTTTCTTATGGACACCATTTCCCTTCTTCTATGATGACTTGCTTCCTATACATCGGCTGATATCACTCACCACTTCTTAGTCATCATTTCCCCCATTCTATGGCATTTCTCCCTCTCGATTGGTCATACTTCTTCAATGTTGTTCCACAATGTTCTTTTCCTATCTCGACGATTGTCTCCTTTTGCTTCCTTGGTCCATGCGCATTTCCTTTCTACTTAAATACTGGTTGCACACACATGTACACTCTAAGCTATTTCTCCTTGGAAATACACCAAGCAGTTTGCCTACTTCAAGTCCATCTCATCATTCACCTAGTGGTCTCTTTGACTCCCACTTTTCACAATCCATTCTCGACTCTAGTCAGGCCTACACCTCTAGACTACCCCATACTCCATCAAGCTTACACTTCGAGAGTATCAACCTGTTAACCAAGGCTACACTTGTTCCTACCCAGACCAAGTGTAACAATGGTTCTCCCCCTGGAAGGTTGGAGATAAAGTCTGGTTAGAAGCTTCCAAACTTCGCATCACTTACCCCTCTCGGAAACTCACTCCCAAGTGTCTAGGCCCATTTGAAATCACACAGGTACTATCACCGCTCGTATACCACCTCCAGCTACTGCCCACATGGAAAATACACGATGTATTCCATGCCTCCCTCTTATCATCCTATCGTGAAACCCCACCTTCAGTCCTAACTTCACCCGGCCACCACTGGATCTTGTCAGATCAGAAGAAGAGTATGAGGTTGACAAGATTGTGTCTCACCAGGGTGCACTGGGACACTACAAGTACCTGACTGCATGAAAAGGCTATCCGTCATCAGAAAATACTTGGGAACCCGAGTCCAAACTCCACCATGCACCAGATATACTTACTGTTACGATTCCTTCCTTTTCTTCCCTTTTATGCTTGTCTCCCTGTACTCCATAGCCCATCCCAGCGACGCGTTGGACGCTCTTTCCTTTCGGCCGGTTATTACAATACCCGTACTCCCTATCCTCCAATCGCCATTTGCACACTAACCGGCCTCTTTCCATTCGCTCCACTTATTTTCTGTCACAGACGCTTTGTCATGAACGTTCCATCACGTTCCATGACCTTCTCTTCTCTGCTTATGTCATCCCCTTTCCTCTCAGTATATAAACCTGCCGTTCATGTACTTTTATTTCTCACGCTTGTCTTTCTTGTAATTCCACCTGAATCCAAGCGCCCCTTGTCTTGCCCCTTAGCCGTGCTAAGGTCTCGTTTCTCTAAGTCTTAGGTCTTCTTCTGATAGACCTTTGTGTTGCTTCGACCATCGTCGTTGCGCAACACCACTTTGTTCCTTGTCACCTCGACGCCCTTGAGGTTCCATGACTCCCTGCGTATCGCAACAGTCGTCCGTCACTAGGAAATCCCTAGGACACTTCGCCCTTCGCCCCTTTGCTCTCGCTTGGTCCTCAGGTCCTTCAAGACTACGCTAGCCCCTACCCAGGTCTATCGTAACACTTACCACTTATAAGCAGTCTCACAACATCACCCAGGTCATCCCCTTCTTCTCACCCACCAGTATATGCCTATTCACTATGTCCTCATCCTCCTTCGTTTCTTCTGACTCTTCTCGTCTTGCTTTGCCTATCTGCATGCATCCTGTATTCCCAGCCCACTTACCAGTCCACTTTTTACACCTGTTATATGTCACAATACTCTCTGACCCCACTCTCCTCCGGATTGTTGAGGCCATGCCTCTCTTCCGTGCAGATGACATGTCCCAGGAACTCATATGCCTATTCCATGACATTACTGCCACACAGATGTATCATGGTCAAGCAGCATCTAGTGATCTCCCTGCTTCCTTCAGAGCCCCCATGTGTATGCTCATCAGTCTAGCCCCTACCCACTGTAGGGATCCTGGGCTCCCTATGTATGAAATTGTATGTTCCTCCAAGTTCTAGGATCACTTACATCTGCCTGCCTGCGCTTCCTAATCACCCAGTCCATCCTGCTGACCATCCAGCCCATTTGGTCTGTCCAGAACCTACTACCTAGTCACAGGATACTTCATGGCATCTGGAACGTCTGCATCTATCCATACATGTCCTTTGTCCTCTGTTCATGCACCTAGGCTCATCGGTGAGTGCTTCCCTACTATCTTTTTCTTAGCTTCCATTATACCATGTTCACACTACTACTCAAAATGGGCTTACTCCCTTTGCAACTACTATACTCCCTCTTATCCTTGATGTTTCATCGGTTGCTATGGACTCCATTAGCAGGTGATACATACTTAGAGTCTCAGGTATGCCCAGACTATAAAAGGATGTCTAAGGCATTTTGAAAGGATCTTCCCTTCCCCCTTTTACGACAGTCCTAAGCCTTCTGGACCATTCTCTTGCTATCTGGCTTGTAGGCAAGAGCTCCTACCAACACCATCTGTTACGCTTGATCCAGGTAGGGGTGAGCATAGTCTTGGATGGCTGGGGGTGATGTCGGCAGAAGCATAGGCTGTTCTGGACATGGAGAGGTCTAGAGGTGTAAGCCTGACTAGAGTTGAGTGGGTTATGGCTAAGAGGAGAGTCGAGAAGGTCAGCTAGGCAAATGACGAGACAGACTCGTAGCAGGCAATTGACTTGGTATTTTCCAAGAAGAAATAGCTTGGGGTGTACATGTGCATGCAACCAGTATTTAAGTGGAAGGGGAATGCGCACGGACCAAGGATGAAAAAGGAAGCTATTGTCAAGATAGGAAGGGAATGTTGTAGAACAATGTCGAAGGAAGATGACTAATGATGAGAGAGAAATGCCATAGGGTGGAGGGAAACAATGACTAGGAAGTGATGAATAATCAGCTGATGTGTGGGAAGTGAGTCATTGTAGAAGAAAAGAAAAAGGTGTCCATGAGAATGAAGAGAAACAGGGGCGAATTGTAATAGTGTCCTAGACACTGACTCTCCTCTTGATTAGCTGGTCCATGTACATGGCCACACCCTGGTACTAGAATCCTTTCTCACCTACACCCTATCCCTCAGTGATGAATCCCCAGTCCAGAATATGACCCTAGCTGTCGCAGTCACTTGTACCAACCTAGCCCAACTGAAAGCCCACCTCATCACCACCCTTAACCAGCTGTCTATGATAGGCTTATGTAGGGACATTGACCAAGTACTCCAAGCCCATACCACAGCCACAGCCACCCTTCCCCCACCATCAGGCCTCCCTTTTCCCGTCTGCCCCCCTCATCCCAACACTCCGTACCCCACTACCCTGTTGGCATCCTCAGAACCACTCAATGCTGCAGAACTCACTGCCTTACAGGCAACTGACCCCCACCCGAACCCTGAACTCCCAGACCTCATGTGCACACATAATGACCCAGTCCTTCCCTGCTCCCACACATGATTTGCCAACACATGCTTCATGTGCCACCACCTTGGCCATCAGTGGAAGGATTGCCACCTCTACCAATGCCCCCATTGTGTTGCCTTTGCCCCTGGGCACAATCAAAGTTGCTACCCCCTCCACCGTCACCAAACTCGATGACCTTCCAAGTCATCCTCCTCCTCCTCCTCCAACCATAGATCCTGTCACACATCCCTCAGCTCCACTCTCCCTGTCGATCCTGAACCATCTGATACCAGAGCAACTGTCGCCCTCTTCATCCTCCTGCCTGAACGAAGATTGACCTCTGCCGAAACCCATAGGCTGTTAGATCAACGACCACCCACTCCTCCTTTCACACCCCAACCCATCGACGATGATACTGCTGATCCCATCTTAGACTATGGTAACTACCACGACTTTTATGACAGTGAAGCATATGCCAACATGTGTGGATCCCCTGGGATGAGACATTGATGATTTCTAGTAGTTCTTGTGGCTACTTCAGACATAACAGGGGGATAATGTTACAATTCACCCCTATTTCTCCTCCTTCTTACGAACACTATTTCCTTTTCTACTATGATGACTCATTCCTCCCACATCAGCTGATATGACTCACCACTAACTAGTTATCATTTCCTCCTAGCCTGTAGCATTTCTCCCTCTCACTTAGTCATGATTCCTCGACAACATTCTATGTTGTTTCTTTCTTATCTTGACAATAGTTTCCTTTCTAATCCTTGGTCCATGCATAGTGTACTTCTATGTACTTAAATACCAGTCACATATACATGTATGCTTAAGCTATTTCTCCTTGGTCTTTCCTTGGAATACACTGAAATGACTAGCCCCTAAGGACTGATCGCTTACTCTTAGAAACAAGTAAGGGGCCTTGAGCGACAAGTGGAATCAAGCTAGTAGAGACTAGGAAAACTCCAAGAGAACAAGACTGGGGAAAATCCCTAGTGCTCGCTCTTGGCCTTTATATACTATTCTATTGTTTACATTTGTGTACACTACATCTACAATATCCTGTGTCGGTGAACATGAGGAATACACACACACCTAATAGAACTGCTAGAACTAGGGTGTGCACTGGTATCTGTTGCGTAGCCCCAGTATTTCTGAGTTGTGTTGACTAGTTCTGACTTGTGCTTCGTTCTTGCCTTCCATATCAGGAAAGATGAGTCAGCCATGAGGATTACCATGAGGCGCTTATCTATGACATGCAATGACCTTGCAGTTGATTAGGTTTGCACAGCCATGCACTGCTCGGGGACAGCTGTACACTGCCATGGGGTCTGGATTTGGCACTGCTTTAGCACAGGTATTTGCACAGCCTTGCACTGCTGTGCATTGCCTCAATGACTTGTTCTGACTATAGTTGGCTAAGTCCATATTGGGGTTGAGAAGGATAAGTGTAGATATTGCATAGTTAATGCAATATAGCATGTAAAAGGCCAGGAAAATTAGTGAAAAATAGGGGTAAAATAGGGTGATCGTAACATACACCAAGCAGTTTTGCCTACTTCGAGTCTGTCTCATTGTTTGCCTAGCAGTCTCCTCGACACCCCTCCTCTCGAGTTATAACTATCAACTCTAGTCAGGCCTATACCTCTAGAACATACCATATTCTGTCAAGCTTACACTTCAGACAATATCAACCCATTAACCAAGGCTATGCTCATTCCTACCCAGACCAAGTGTAACATTTGCAGTCACTGGGAACTGGCACCCAGTTTTGTCCCAGTCTTCTGTGCACACATTGCTCTCAGTTTGGGCATGTACTTGCTAATTGTCCGTTTGAGAACTTATCGGCAGATCAGGCCAAGGATATTTATGGAGACAACTGATCACTTATCCACCCTGGAGGTAACCTTTAGGGGATTTACCAGAAGGATTGAGCCTGGGTCTTGATTGTTAGAAGGAGGTAATGTTACAGTTGAACTGTTGTACAGTATGCTTCAGTTTACCTTTTTTCCTTCTCTTACTCCAATCCAGACCCTTGCTGGGAACAGTATCTCTTTATTGTCTCACTGACTCAGCAGCATCTCTTTCCTATCTTCTGGTCCCACACCGTTCCACCCACTCCATCCAGATAGGACTCCGAGTAGTTATTTCTTTTCTCTTTCACACTTCTCATGGACAGCCTTCCATTCCACTGCTTCTCTCACAATGGCATTATTTCCCTGCTCCATTCTCACGTTACTTATACATATCATGTCATCCACAGTATCTGCAGTAGTTCCTCCCACTTCTACCAGATTCCACCACTTACATATGTCTTGAGTATATATACCATTGCAGCATGTACAATAAGCCCTATTCTTGATCTTCACAATCTAGTGTCATGTCTTAAACCACCTCCTGGATCTCTTTGAGTCACTGTGTGCTCCTGAGTCACTGTGTGCATTCCAAGGCATTTCCCTTAAGAACCCCCTTCATTTCCCTTGGACATTGGCCTCCCCCATTGTCATCACCTTCGGCTTGAATCACAGTCACTCCCATTGTTCCAGATCCTCATTATGATGCTACACATAACACTTTGTTTGACAAAGTACCAGTCTATACAGCAGATCTGGGCACCACTGTCCAGGAGGGTAGCAGTTTCAACGACTTTAAGAGTGTTTTCAAAGGTGATGAGTTGAATCAGAATATACAAAGAGTGGGGTTTTAATCCAGTCTGAGATACTGTTACATTGCATACAGAAGCTACTTGCATTGGGGAGTACTTTTGTTCTAAAAATCCTGCTGGTACTTAGCTAGGGTATAGTCCAGATTGATGAAAAATCATCCTATGACAACTTCTTCTTTGTTAACTTCTTAGATAGAAGCTGTGGTAGCTTCAACAGTTCCCACCTTTTTGGCTGGTGGACAGAGGTTGGAGCACTGCGGGAGGGGAGAAGGGGTGGTTCCAGGATATTCCTGGGCAAAGTGGTCCTTTTTGTGACAGCAGAGGCATAGGCCTTTTTTGATGTATTTGGTGCATTCTTCCAGAATGAGGTGGGTAAGACAATTTATATCCATGGTGTTGGGGTCTTTCTGGGTGGTGTGGGTGTGGGTACAAGAATGGAAGGATGATGTGGTGGAGTGGGATCACTGCTTGGCGATCTGAGCAGTGTGGTTCTTCTTCCACACAAAAAGATCAATCTTTTTGTACCAGGTGGTGACAGTGGAGGAAAAGGTGTTGAGGGAACACATGCGGTCCATGAGCCAGGAAGGTATTCTGGCCTAGAGATAGGCAATGATGGTGGAAGCATGAATGGTTTCATCAAGCTCAGCTTCAACAACTTTGAGTTTAAACTGTGAGATGTTACGATTTGCCCCTATTGTTCTTCCTTCTTCTTACAGACACCACTTTCCTTTTCCTCTATGATGACTTCCTTCCCACCCATTGGCTGATATTACTCATTACTTTCTAGTCATCATCTCCTTCCCACCAATCACATTTCTTTCTCACCATTAGTCACACTTTTTCGATGTTGTTCCACAATGTTCCTTTCCTATCTTGATGATAGTTCCCCTTCTTGTCCATTGGTCTGTGCACATTTTTCTTTTCCTTAAATACTGGTCACACACACATGTAACTACAAGCTATTTCTTTTTGGCAATACACCAAGCAGTTCACCTACTTCAAGTCCATCTCGTCATTCACCTAGTGGTCATACTAGCTCTCTCTCCTCTTCACTCAATTCATTGATTCTAGTCAGGCCTACACCTCTAGACCACTCCATGTCCCGTCAAGCCTACACTTCAGTAGACATCAACTGATTGACCAAGACTATACTTGCTCCTACCTGGGTCAAGTGTAATAGGAGAGGTATTTTGGAAGGAACAAGTTGTTCCAAACTCTGGTGTTGGCTAGCCAAGAGATGGCCTCAGCTTGAACATTCATACTCTTGAATGTTTTGTCAAAATCTCTAATAAAATCCTTGAACATTCCAAAAGCATTGTTGTTCAGGGCTTTTTGGATGCAAACAGAGGCCCAGGTGAGGGCAGTCCCTTTCTTTATGTAAGACAAGGTGAATCTGATTTGCTTGTTATCATCATCATAGATTTTCCCATTGATGAGAAGATAGAGTCAAATGAAGGTGAGCCACTAGGTGGCTTTGGACAGGAATCTGTCATATTCTTTGATGGTTTCTATGTGGAGTTTGGTGGGTTTGGAAAAAGACATGGGTGTAGGTGGATGTGGGGGTGTGTGTGGTCTTAGGTGAAATGGTGGATAGTAGAGATGGGGGTGGGCAAAGGTGGCATAGGGCTTCATAAGATGATGGCACTGGCAGAGAGCTGGTGTACAAGATCTTATCCAAGTTGGACAGTTTCAAGGGTGGGGGATGGGGGTTCTGTGTTGATGAAGTGTGCATTTTCAGAAGAGGACAGTAAGCTAGAGGAGTTCTGTGGTATGGGTGTTTGTGGGTTTCAATGGATTCCCCAGAGGCAGGGATTCAAGTGTGGTGGTCAGGCAATGGTGGAGGAAGTGCTACATGATAGTAGACAAAGCTTGAGAAGCTAGTTCTTTTGTTACACTTGACCTGGGTAGGGGCAAGCATAGACCTGGAGACAACAGACAGTATTTTAGAGGTGTAGGCCTGATTAGAATACAGGGTGCATGAGAAGCATAGGCTTGACTTGAAGGTCAACTTAGGAAGAAAAACAGAGGGGATTGTTGGAAGTGAGGCTAGCCAAACAATCAAATGGGTTGAATGTTGTGAGACTAAATGGATTACTAGATAGATCCAGGTAGAACTAGCCTGGAGTATACATGTGCATGCAACTAGTATTTAAGGGAAATGGAAAAGCGCACAAACCATGAATGCAAAAGAAAAGTATTGCCAGGATAGAAAAGGAATGTTGTAGAACAATGTTGAAGAAATGTGACTAAGAATAAGGGGGAAATGCTACTGGATGGTGTTACGATAGGCCCGGGCAGGGACTAACATAGTCTTGAAGGACCTGAAGGACCAAGCAAGGGCAGAGGCAAGGGGCAGAGAGGTCCTAGGGATTTCCTAGCGACAGGCGACTGTTGTGATACGCAGGGAGTTGAGGGAGGCTCAGGGGTACTAAGGCAACAAAGGACGAAGGGGTGTTGTGCAATGACAACGGTCGAAGCAACACAGAGACCAATCAGAAGATGGTCTAAGACTTAGAGGAGGCAAGGCCTAAGCATGGCTTAGGAGTGAGGACAAGGGGATGCTAGGATTCAGGTGGATGTTCAAGAAAGACAAGCGTGAGGAATAAAAGTACAGGAATGGTGGGTTTATATATGAAGGGGAAAGGGTGATGACATAAGCTGAGAAGAAAGGTCATAGAATGTGATGGAACGTTTATGACAAAGCGTCTATGATAAGAGATAAGTGGGACCAATGGAAAGAGGCCGGTTAGTGTGCAAATGGTGATTGGAAGATAAGGGGTACGGGTATCATAGTAACCGGCCAAAAGGAAAGAGCATCCAATGTATCGCTGCGATGGGCTAAGTAGTACAGAGAGACAAGTGTAACAAGGAGAGAAAAGAATGGATCGTAACAGATGGAAGGAAACAATAACTAAGAAGTAGTGAGTAAGTTGGCTGATGGAGAGAAGGTGAGTCATCATAGAAAAAGAGAAGCAGTGTCTGTGAGAAAAGGAGAAAGAAAAGGGGTGAATTGTAACAGGGGATGTCAACTTGTTGTTGTTGTTGTCAACATGGTAGTGGTGGTGGTGTGGTGGCCACTACCACTATCATATCATCCTTGTCCTTGTCAACATGGTGGTGGCTGTATGGTGGTGGCTGCTGCCATGTTGTCCCAGTCAACTTGTTGTTGTTGTTGTCTTCAAGTGGTGGCTGCTGCTGCCATGTCATCTTCATCTGGGGGGTATACCATCATCATCATCATCATCAGGATGGTGGTCATGTGTTATGG
The DNA here is from genome assembly GCA_038094315.1 of Phylloporus cf. tubipes. NCBI lineage: Eukaryota > Fungi > Basidiomycota > Agaricomycetes > Boletales > Boletaceae > Phylloporus > Phylloporus cf. tubipes. Next base: position 7,096 of record JBBPTZ010000432.1, on the reverse strand, counting down.
TTGAACTGTTGTACGCTTCAGTATATCTTTTTTCCTTCTCTTACTCTAACCTGGACCCTTGCTGGAAACAGTATCTCTTTATTGTCTCGCTGACTCAGCAACATCTCTTCCCCATCTTCTAGTCCCATGCCATTCCATTCTCTCCATCTGGATGGGACTCTGAGTAGTTATCTCCTTTCTTCCTTGTACTTCTCATGGACAGTCTTTCGTTCCACCACTTCTTGTTACGCTTGACCTGGGTAGGGGCAAGTGTAGTCTTGGATTGCTGAGACGTCATCATCAGAAGCATAAGCTTGTCTGGACACAGGGAAGTCTAGAGGTATAAGCCTGACTAGAATCAAGGTGGAAGATGTTTAGGAGAGGGTCAAGGAGTGTGGCTAGGTGAATGATGAGATGGACTCGTAGTAGGCAATCAACTTGGTATATTCCAAAAAGAAATAGCTTGGAGTGTACATGTACACACGACTGGTATTTATGTAAGTAGAAATGGAATGCGCATGGATCAAGGATAAGAAAGAAAACTATCGTCAAGATAGGTAAGAAATGTTGCAGAACAACGTTGAAGGAATATGACTAATGGTGAGAGATAAATGCCATAGGGTGGAGGGAAATGATGACTAAGAAGTGGTGAGTAATATTGGCTGATGTATAGGAAGTGAGTCATCATAAAAGAAGAGAAACAGTGTCTATGAGAAGAACCAGGAAGAAAGGGGCAAATTGTAACATCACCCCCCTGTTATGTCCAAAGTAGCCACAAGGACTACTAGAAGTCGTCAAGGCCTCATCCTCTGGGGGATCCACACATATTTGCACATGCTTCTGTGTCGTAAAAGTCATGGTAATTGCCATAGTCTAAGATGGGGTCTACCATGTCATTTTCGAGGTCTGCCATTGATTGGGGGGTGAAAGGAGGGGTGGGAGGTTGCTGACCTAACAGCCTACGGGTTTTGGCAAAGGTCAATCCTCTTTCTGAGAGGAAGGTGAACAGGATGACAGTGGCTCCAGTATCAGATGGTTCTGGGTGGACAGGAAGGATGGAACCAAGAGACATGTGACGGGGATGGCAGTTGGAGGACAATGAGGATGAGGAGTGCAAAGGTTAATGATTTTGGCGATGGTGAAGGGGGCAACAACTTTGAGGGTGGCCTGGGGCCCAGGCAATGCAATTAGGGCATTGATAGAGTTGACAATCCTTCTGTTGGTGATCTAGGCGATGGCACACAAAACAAGTGTCTTTGAAGCAGGTATGGGAGCAGGGAAGGATGGGGTCATTCTGGGTGCACATAAGTTCCGGGAGTTCTGGGTTTGGATGGGGATGGGGGTTTATGTCCTGACAGGTGGTGAGTTTGGCTTTGGTGAGAGGTCTGGATGATGTTGAGGGGGTGGTAGGGTATGGGGTGTGGGGATAAGGTGGGCACACAGGGAGAGAGAGGCCAGGGGGTGGGAGAAGGGTGATGGTGGTGGAGGAGCAGGCTTGGAGTACTTGGTCAATGTCCTTGCAAAGATCTATCATGGAGAGTTGGTTTAGTACAGCAATGATATGGTTCTTGAACTGCATCAGGTTAGTCCGGGCGATGGTTACAACTAGTGCCATGTTGTGGATGGGGGACTCTTTGTTACAATCGCCCTATTTTACCCCTATTTTTCACTAATTTTCCTGGCCTTTTACATGCTATATTGCATTAACTATGCAATATCTACACTTATCCTGGTGTCTCAACCCCAATACAGACTTAGCCAACTATAGTCAGAACAAGTCATTGAGGCAACGCACAGCAGTGCAAGGCTGTGCAAATACCTGTGCTAAAGCAGTGCCAAATCCAGACCCCATGGCAGTGTACGGCTGTACCTGAGCAGTGCATGGCTGTGCAAACCTAATCAACAGCAAGGCTGCTGCATGTCACAGATAAGCACCTCATGGTAATCCTCATGGCTGACTCATCTTTCCCAATATAGAAGGCAAGTACAAAGCACAAGTCAGAACCAGTCAACATGACTCAGAAATACTGGAGCTACGCAACAGATACCAGTGCACACCCTAGTTCTGACAGTTTTATTAGATATGTGTGTACTCCTCATGTTCACCAACACAGGATATTGTAGATGTAGTGTACACAAATGTAAACAATAGAATAGTATATAAAGGCCAAGAGTGAGCACTAGGGATTTTCCCCAGTCTTGTTCTCTTGGAGTTTTCCTAGTCTCTACTAGCTTGATTCCACTTGTCGCTCAAGGCCCCTTACTTGTTTCTAAGGGTAAGCGATCAGTCCTTAGGGGCTAGTTGTTTCACTCTTTATTTAAGGAGAGAGCGTAATTGAGGAAGGTTTCAAGCACTAAGGAATGGCCATGTGCACGGACCAGCCAGTCAAGGGGGGAGTCAGTGTCAAGGACCCAGTCAAGGTGGAGGGCATAATCAGGGTCGAAGAGCATGAGGGAGAGGAGGACATCGTTGTCCTTAGATACATCAGCCAGGCAACAACCAAAGATGGGAATGGTAATGTTGGCAAGGTCAGCAGAGGAGGAATAAGTAGGTGGGGCAGACATGTTGGTGATTGTTTGGTGGGGTGTTGGTGGGTGATTTTACTTGTGTTTGGGGGCGAAGGCAGAGTGGTGGGACTTTTTATAGGCTGCGAGAATTTCAAGGGCTGATTGAAGTTCCATTTTGAGGAGCCATGAGTCTTTTTCTGTGGAGTATCCTTTCCAGCAGATCAGATAGTGACATGCTGACGGGTGGCTGTGATGCCATATGATGCACTCAATTTCAAAGTGTTCTTCGCCTTCTATTAACTCCAGAGGTGGCTGAGGGAAGTTCCAGCCATGTACACTGTTTTCACAATATGTAGGGTAATAACAGAGAGGCATGAAACATGTTGTGGATCCTCCATGTCTGTGGGAGTTGGAGTTGGTATGTAATGGGGGATAGGATGGTGGTGATTGTAAAGGGGCCTTCATGTTTGGAAGTGAATTTGGAGTTCACAACAGACCATTTGAGGTTTCTAGCTTTAAGCCAGACTTTGTCACCTTTGACAAAAGGGGTGAAGCTGTGGAAGTTCCAAGCTTTCATGGTCTGACAAGCCAGCTCGTGGGCTGCTAGTGCTTCATTGCATGCAGCAGTGAAGTATGGAGGTGATTTTTGACCACCAGAAGGTTCATTTCCAAGATGATCATGGATAGGGAGTGGGGTTCATATCCGATCATGAGATAGAAAGGGGAGTTGCTGGTGACGGAGTGAGGGTGGTGGTTGTGGGTGAATTTGGCTTGGGGAATGAATTGCACCCATGAGGAGGTATTGGTGCAACAGAAGATCTGAAGGTAAGTTTCAACTTCTTGGTTTACATGTTTGGTTTCTTCATCTGTCTGTGGGTGGTAGGCAGTGGAGAGAGTGAGTTTGTAGCCCAGTATCCTGCTGAGTTCTTTGGCAAAGGCAGAGGTGAACTGGGGGCCTCGGTCAGAGATGATTTTGTCATATATGTAAGCCAAAGTGGGAGTAGACTTTGGCTAGGAAAAGAGTGGTGACATCCAAAGTGTCGATGGTTTTCTTTGTAGGATATAGAATTACCCCCTTAGTAAGCCCATGGTCGACCACAACCAAAAGTGTGTTGAAGCCTTCCGAAAGGGGAAGGTCAGTGATTAGATCGCATAAGATTTGTTGGAAGGGGCAGGTGGTGGAGGATGAGATAGGGGATAGCAGGGGGTGGGTTGGGTGTGTGTTGGTTTTGTTTTGCTGGCATATGGTGTAACGGATGTACAGACTATGGTCCTTACCCCTGATGCAATGGGCTTTAGCCCCTAACAGACTTATGATATATTTTTTCACTTTTTCACTCATTTCCCTTACTTTACAGACATGTGACGCTTCACTTTCAACACTTGTCATGGTCGCCCCAATAGACACCCTCTTATCTTCTAACCTGTGCTAGACACAGCCCTTATCTCTTATCAATGACATGAGGCTGTGCCTTATCTTATGTGCTTCCATTCTTATGCCTCATGCCTTTCTTTTATCATACATCCATTGCATGCATGTTATGCTTTCTTTCCTTATTCATGACCTTTCACAATTTATCATAACTCACTATACATGCAGCAACCTCATGGTATGCTTCCATGATTCATGATCCATGCATTGAACACATGTTACAACTTCCATTTGATGCATGCAGACACCACATGTCATCAATCATGCTTCTCACATTTCAGATACATGCACGGAATGCATGTCTATGCTTCTCATGACTCATGATGACTCCTAATACATGTGTTGACCACATGTTCTATGCTTCTAACATGCACAGGCAGTATGTTCACACTTCTACACACCTTGATCCACATGTCCAAGGCTATGACCTTCTATGACATTCTATGAAGTTCCATTCCACACAGCCCCATGGCTGTTCTCCTCATGGTGATACATACGGACACCGCATATTATAGACATATACGGGCACATATCAATAAATTCGGTATAAACATGTACATACAGTAGAGTAGTATATAAAGGCCCAGAGCCAGCACAGAGGACCTCAGTTTGTCCTCTTGGTTCTCCCACTCCAACCTTGGTAACTGGGGAGCTCTGGTTCACACTCACCCGCTCTTGCTTCTTTTGAGCAGCCTGTAGCACTGACATTATTTCAGCATCAACATCTTTATTGGTTGTTGGGTTGTTTCATATGGCACAGCCCTCAACATATTTTCAGACGAATGTGGCAAGTCCAGGCCATCAGAATTCGCTGGCGACAGGTTGCCGAGTTTTGAGGTATCTGAGGTGGCCAGCAGTGGTGTGGTCATGATGTCATTGAATGACAGAGTGGTGGAGGTCAGAGGAGTTGGGGATGTAGACTTGTCCTTGGTAGGTTAGGATACTGGTGTTGAATTGCCAGTCAGAGAGACAGGAGTGGAATTTAGCAGGGACTTTGCCAGGGAGAGAGTGAAGGGATTGGAGGATGAGGGGGTTGGATTTGAAGGATTGAGTGATCTTAGCAACTAGCTCAGTGTCGATGAGGTTAACGAAGAGTTCAGGAGGTAGTAGGGTGATGTCTTCATTGTTGGTGTCGGTGGTTGGAAAGTGATCAGGACGGCAGGAGAGGGTGTCAGGTGTGCCTAGTTGAGCACCAGGGACGTGGGTAAATTTAAGGTTGAACTCAGAGAGGTCAAGAAGCCATCATGCTTGGTAACAGTTGAGCTTCTGGGGTTGGTGGAAGTAGGTGAGGTTTTGGTGGTCAGTGAAGACTTGAACCAGGGTGACAGCACCAAGGAGGTAGTGGCACCAGGTGGCAAGGGCTCGCATGACAGTGAGGAGTTCTCTATCATAGATATTGTAGTTATGTTCAGCTGATCCGAATGATTGTGAGATGTAGGCACATGGGTGCCATTCACCATTAGAGTCGTGTTGTAGAAGTACACCTCCGGAGGCATGTTTGGAGGTGTCAGTGGCGATGGCGAAGGGTTGGGAGAGGTCAGGCATTTTAAGGACAGACTCAGAGGTGAAGCAACACTTGAGTTGGTCAAATGTGATTTGACAGGAGGTGGACCAGGCCCAGGGCTGATTTTTCTTGGTGAGCTCAAGGAGTGGGCAGGCGATGTCAGAATAGTGGGGAACAAAATGTTGGTAGAAATTTACAAATCCTAGGAAGGAGCAGACGTCTTTAATACAGGTGGGGGTTGGCCATTCTGCAATGCTGGCAAGCTTGACTGGGTCCATGGCAATCTTGCCCAGTTTGATAATCATGCTAAGGTATTTGACTTTCTTAGCTGAAAAGGTGCATTTTTCCAGCTTGAGGTAAAGTTGGAGTTCTTTTATTCATTGAAGGACCTTCTTGGTTCATTCCTCATGTTTGGCTTTGTTGTTAGAGAAGATAAGGAGGTCGTCCATGTAAATGACCAGCCATCCTTCTGTGATGAGGTCATGGAAGGAGTTATTCATGAATCATTGGAAGGTGGGGGGGGAGTTGGTCATGCCAAAGAACATGATTGTCGGCTCAAAAAGGCCTCAGTGTGTGATGAAGGTGGCCTTCCATTGGTCTCCTTCCTTGATGCAGACATTGTTATAGCCTTATCATATATCGAACTTGGAGAAGTGTTTAGCTCCTTTGAGTTTATCAATGAGGTCGGAGATGAGGGGAAGGGGGTAGACATCTTGGACTGTGTGTTCATTGAGGTAGCAATAGTCCTGGCAGAGTCTGAGTTTACCGTCCTTCTTTTTGATGAAGAAGAAGGGGGATGCTTGCAGTGATTTGGAGGGGCGGATCTTTCCAGATTTCAAGTATTCGTCGATGAAGTCATCTGTGGCTTGACGTTCATTAGGGGAGAGGGAGTAGAGTTTCCCTATCTTAGGGACAAAGGATTCTATGAGGTTGATTGCATGATCATAAGGTCATGATGGGGGAAGTGGGGTTTTGGTATCATCAGTGAAGACAGACGCATACTTAGAGTATTGTGGAGGAAGGGTAGGTTTCAGTTTGGAGAAAGCTGCTTCCTGGGTGAGGAGGGTGGAGGTGGTGATTTTTCACACTGTGGCCATGAGCTAGGGGTTGGCAAAGTGGGATCTGCATCGTTCAATGTAGTTGATGGAGTAAATGAAACGGGCCCTTTCTACAAATCGTTCAGGGAGTTTGGCATTGAGGTAGCAGCAAAGGCCTTTCATTTCTTGGGAATCTAGGGTGGTGTGCTTTAGAATCCGAGGTTTGGGAGTGGAGGAAATGGGTCAGGTGTTTTTGAAGAGGTTAAAGGCACGAGTGGCAAGGTGGGAGAAGGAGAGATCAAGGGATCAGTCCCTTGCTTGGTCAATGGTGACAGTGCCTTTCTTCCAGTTGATGCTGGGGTTGGTAGCAGCAAACCAGGGGTGTCTGAGGATAATGTTTTCTTTTCTGCCATTCATGACATAGAAGTGGATTTTCTGGGTTATGTCGCTGATTTTAACGAAGTGTTATGATCGCCCTATTTTACCCCTATTTTTCACTAATTTTCCTGGCCTTTTACATGCCATATTGCATTAACTATGCAATATCTACACTTATCCTGGTGTCTCAACCCCAATACAGACTTAGCCAACTATAGTCAGAACAAGTCATTGAGGCAACGCACAGCAGTGCAAGGC
>JBBPTZ010000431.1:0-22360 GCA_038094315.1 Phylloporus cf. tubipes | reverse complement strand
TTCGTCATCATCAAACCTGATGAACCTCTCAATCCTCCTCCTCATTCTCCTCCAACTGTAGGTCTCACCACACATCTCTTGGTTCCATCCTCCCTGTCCATCCTGAACCTTCTGACACCAGAGCCATCATCACCCCATTTACCTTCCTCCCTGAACAAGGACTGACCTCCATCAAAACCCATAGGCTATTAGATCAACGACCTCCCACCCCACCATTCACTCCCCAATCTACTGCAGACCCCAAGAATGACACTGCCAACCTCATCTCTGACTACGACAACTACCACGACTTTTATAATACTGAAGCACACACAAACATGTATGGATCCCCCAGAGGACAAGATCTCAACAATTTTTAATAGTCCTCATGGCTACTTTGGACATAACAGAGGGGTAATGTTATGATTTGCCCCTTTTCCTCTATGATGACTTATTCTTCACACATCAGCCAACTTACTCATCACTTTCTTGTCATCGTCTCCTTCCTACCTATAGCATTTCTTCCTCTTGCTTAGTCATAGTTCTTTGACAATGTTCAACATTGTTCCTTTCCTACAGTATCTCGACAATAGTTCCCTTTTGTATCCTTGGTCCATGCACCTTTCCCCTTCACTTAAATATCAATCACACGCACCTGTACACTCTAAGCTAGTTCTACCTGGATCTACCTGTGTAATCCACTTAATCTTGCAACATTCAACCTGTTTGATTGTTCAGCTAGCCTCTCTCCCATTCACCCTTCCTAGTTTACCCATCTCCAAGGTCTCTACTCAAGTCCTCGAGTCAAGCCTACACTTCTCGACTTCCCATATCTTAGTCAGGCCTATGTCTCTAAGGTATCATCCTTGCCCCCAGGTCTACACTCACCCCTATCTAGATCAAGCGTAACAGATCTGAGCAGCATAAGCCTTGGATGCTCAGGATGAGGACTTAGGGCAGTCCTTCACCATGTGGCCATCCTAACCACAGAACATACAGAGCTTGTTATCAAAATGGCACTTGCACTTGGCTGCAGTGAGCTTGCTGTTCTTGCCCAACTTCAACAATAGGTTAGGCTTGGAGGTGGAGGAGGAGGTACCAGAGTTGGAGTTTCCAGTCTTGGAGTCCTTCAAGCTGGAGCTCTTGGACTTGTCATAGGTGTGCGTAGAGTCAGAGAATAATATGGTGTCAGACTTGCTGCTCTTTGGTGGCTGATTTCTGGAGTTGGACCCAAACACCCTATTTGCCCAGTTGACCTCTTCCTTGCACTTCCAGTAGCAATGGTCAATCTGCTGCACAAGAGTGTGGAGGTCATAGAGGTTGCTGGACTTGCCTTGACAAGACAGCTCATCCTTGATGTGGTCAGAGATCCCATTGTAGAAGCTGCAGTGGAGCGCACCAGGACCCCATTCCCAGACTTGGCTCACCAGCCAATTCCAATGGACAAGGTAGTTCAAGATCCACTGCATGTCCTTTATGTGGAGGTGCTTGAGTTAAGCCTCCACATCTGCAACAGGATCATGAGGTCCAAAGTTGGACTGGAGCTCAAAAAGGAATGCCTCCTAGCTATCCATCCAAAGTGGACAGAATTGCAGAGGGGCTATTCCAAGCAGGTCCAGTTTGAAGTATTCAAGGACTATGCCCTTGAGGTAGAATTGGGCAAATGTAATCTTGGCACATTCATGGCAAAAAAACTTTGGGATTGGCTTGAAAGTTCAGTTTGCATTGAACTATAAAGGGGCGGAGTTTCTTGGAGTCCAGACCATCAAAGAGGTCTGGCTCCCAGACCTTAGTCTTGTTTGTGGAGTCAGATAACTGGCAGTGAAGTACCTGCCTGGTCATATCACAGATAGCATCTGCGAGTTGATTAAAGGGCTTAAAGCTCAGAGGTATGTCGTTGGGGTCATTGTTGTCTTCATCAGGAAAACCTTTCTCCAGATCTTCCAATTCCAAGTCAGAAGGATCAGAGTGGTCAGACAGTGGCTCATCATCTGAACCATTTGTGGGGAGCAGTGCAAAGGGGTCTTCTTTGGCTTGTTCCTCAATATGAGACTCCAGTAGTAAAGTTAATGGGGATATGTAGAGGCTGTAGAGTGCAATGTGATGACAATAAGTGGAAGAGATAGACAGAATGGTGTCTCTGCACCATGGGGTTAGAAGGTCAGTGGTGCACAAAGGAAATGGAGGGGTTGGCATCTCCTCAAGCCATAAGGCTAAAGAAGTCACCTGGAATAGTGTAAGTGAAGCCAAAGGCTGACTCCAGCTGCTCGCGACGAGTGGTAGTATGGGACATCTATAAGAAAGAGATGGGAGTGAGCAAGTACAAGTATGAGTTTGAATATACTGTTAAACTCAGGTTCTCCTGGGGGAAAGTCCAGAATGTCAGAGTGTTGGAGGTACAAAGAGAGTACAGAGCAAGTCAAAGAGGGGCAAGGACTCTTGGTGCAGGACTTATGTGTCACACCCTTGTACTTGCAGTCCTCAGAGTCAGAGGTCAGAGAGGAGAGTCCAGAGACTCAAGTGGAAGAGGATCAGGAGATAGCTATGTTGATATTCAAACTGAGTATCTACAGTAAATAGTACAAGGTTTATATACTCTGGAGTTATATTGGATTTCTAAGTCAGAACAGACTATTACCAGAGTATTGGTAATATTGGTAATATGGAACTAGAGACTGAGTAAGACAGAAAGGAGATGTACCAGGATACCAGAGCTGTGCAAAGCACAGGTCCCAGAGGAGAACAAAAGATGGAACTAGTACAAACAGAGTAAGCAAGAACAAGGATATACTAAAAGGTAATAGAAATGATCTAAGGGTCAGGTGACCCAAGGATAGGGGGATTACACCAGAGTTGGCATGGAGTTGATAAGCAGATATTCAGAGTTGAACTTGTAAAAGCAGCATATGACAGTAAACCACTTGAAAGCAAATCCAGCATAGAGGATGAAGTGGAATGTGTCAACATCAATACCCATTGTTGTAATAAATGCATGGTCACCATGACTTTCCAGTAATTTTAGCCAAGGGGTGAAACAACTAGCCCCTAAGGACTGATCACTTACCCTTAGAAACAAGTTAAGGGCTTTGAGCATAGATAGGAATCAAGCTAGTAGAGACTAGAAAAACTCCAAGAGAACAAGACTAGGGAAAATCCTAGTGCTCACCCTTGGCCTTTATATACTCTTTCTATCATTTACATTCATGTACACTACATCTATGATATCCTATGTCAGTGAATATGAAGAGTATGCACATATCTAATAGAAACTCAAGAACTAGGGTGTGCACTGGTATTTGTTGCATAGCCCCGGTATTTCTGAGTCATGTTGACTGGTTATGACTTGTGCTTCATACTCGCCTTCCATATTGGGGCAGATGAGTCAGCCATAAGGATTACCATGAGATGCTTATCTCTATCATACTATTGCCTTGAGGTTGTGTAGGTTTGCACAGCCATGCACTGCCTGGGTACAGCTGAGCACAGCCATTCTAGGCCCATTTGGCACTGCTTGAGCACAGGTATTTGCACTGCTGTGCATTGTCCTCATGACTCATTTTGACTAGTGTTGGCTAAGTCCCATTTAAGACTGTTAGGTCAGGATAAATGTAGATACTGCATAGTGGATGCAATATGGCTTGTAAAATAGTGGGAAAATTAGTGAAAAATAGGGGTAAAATAGGGTGTTCATAACATGGGGTATTTGAGCAGGGGTTAGGTAGGAGTTGGAAGTAACAAAAATAAAGCCAGTTTGAGCTGTGAGCTTGGTTGCATAGGTCCTTTGAATGTTGTGCACCAGCAATGAGGAGGCCAACAGATGCCAATAGAATCTGCTAAGCCTGTTCTGCATCCAGTTCAGCTTCATCTTCAAGCTGCTCTAGCATCCTCAGCTGTGCAACAAGTTCATCATCCTCCATCAGAAATAAGGTTTCTATGAAGAATATTTTATTCTGACTGGCACTATGGTTTAATCCCTCACAAATATCCTGTGCATGTACCAAATAGAGAAGGTTTTGAAACCCCAGTTTATTCTATTATTTATTATTTAATCCATGGAAAGTCATCCATGAAGCCATAAAAAGGGTATGCAAATTGAACTGTTGCCATTACCTGACCTCTGACCGTCTCTGTGTAGCTGTGACATGTCAGTGGCAGCACTACGATTCGTCAAGCAAGCGCCGCTGCCAAGCGGCAGCCGCCAATTCGTTTCGAAATGACACGGAACTGCTTCAGATCGACAAACAGGCAAGCGCCCGTTACGTGTTGCTTTGTTAACAACAGAGTGACATTTGTACTTGTATATCGGAGTTGCCCAGCAAGGCTTTAAGGTTTTCATACTTTTCAGCTTCGTACCAACACGGTGGCAAGGTTCTCGAAACATTTTGATGGCGAGCACATGGTGCGCACTGCCTGGAGGGTCACATGCTCATCAATGTGCACCGACTAACTCCCTCACCATTCAGCTCCCTCTCATTTGCCGCATATCACCGCTTGACTACGCGCACGCCGGTGAGTGTCGACTCGCTGTCTTGATTCGGACGTGCGGACACAGCCCGATCGAGATGTAGTATACCCGTGACAGCTTGCTGAAGGCGGCGGATGTACATATCAGTGTTTCTTCTCCTTCTGACATGCGATCTCGCTTTATTGTAGCGCGACAGACTTGAATGGGGTGGTTGATCTGGTAGTGGGGTGGTTTTTCCAAGTCGGTAACTATATTCCCTACAACATCGTTTTCATGTTTTTATAGGTAAATTTTCATCGAGAAGCACTACCACATGCCCATTTTCCGCCCTGACACGCAGTATTTGGTAATCGCGAACCCCATAAGTACTCGCATGACGGCGGGACTAAACCTTCGTAACAACACCCCACATCCCCTTCGTTCTCATGGCAGACATCCCCTCAGAGAAGATGCTGGGAAATAAAGACGAGGATACTGGCTCACAAGAGATTTTCGAGCGCCCAACAGGATTGAAGGGTATCTACTACCACCCTTATTTCCAAGTGTCCATGCTTGGATTCGTCTGCTTCATGTGCCCTGGCATGTTTAATGCCCTGGGAGGAATTGGTGGAGGCGGCCAAGTCAATACAACAGCTCAGTCCAACTCTGCCACCGCCACTTATGCTACCTTTGCATTCTTTGCATTCTTTTCTGGGTCCGTGTCACTCTTTTCTCGTTTGGTGCTTCTCACCACTGATCTTTCACAGAACGATCAACAACGTGCTTGGCCCTCGACTGACCCTGTTCCTCGGAACATTGGGATACTCTTTGTATATTGCTTCATTTTTGTGCGGACATTACGTTGCAATGACAACGGATACCGGCACTGACTTGTATATTCTTTAGAGTGGATAACATCCATCCCAGTGCATACGACTTTGTCGTCGTTGCCGGTGCCATTCTTGGAATGTGTGCAGGGCTGCTATGGACTGCACAAGGTTGCATGATGATGGCCTATCCCACAGAATCACAAAAGGGGCTCTTTATTGGTATTTTCTGGGCAATCTTCAATCTGGGTGCCGTCATCGGCTCTGCGGTTGCGTTCGGGATCAACTTTAACAATCAAGTAAGTAGTTCACTTGCTGGTTTTCCGTTCAGTGTCAAGTTCCATTTCTAAACGCCTCATCAGAGCAATGGGGGTGAGTTCTCTGCTCCAACCTCGTCACAACTATTCTGAAGTTGGCTTCTGAAGTTGGAAACGGAACCTATGTCAGTGACACATTGCTTCTCAAGGAAGCTTCACGCCGAGATTCACGCACCATCAGATTGGCTTTTTGATTCTTACTCTCATCGGGGTCTCCCTGGCTCCATTAATGGCCGACCCAAGGAGGGTCGTTCGCATGGATGGCACGAAGGTTACCCTACCCCGTCAGCCATCTTGGAGAACCGAATTTTACAGTCTTTACGTCGCTCTCAAGACAGATCCAATGATCGTCTTTCTTTTCCCTATGTTTGTCGCAAGCAACTATTTCTATACCTGGCGTGAGTATTCTCTCTCAACATTCGACTTGCTACAAACCAGGGTCCGTAGAGCAAAACGGTTATAACGCCGCGCTGTTCAACATTCGTACGCGTAGTCTCAACGCGTTCATCTATTGGGCAGCGCAGATTGTTGGGTCCGTCTTCCTTGGGTACTGCATCCTCGATCGCCCGACGTACAGGCGACGAACTCGTGCGTTTACTGGTTGGGCCATTGTAACTGCGATGGTCTTCGTTGTCCACATATGGGCTTATATGTATCAAAGGTGCGTAGTTTCTCACCAGCCCAAAAGCATTCGAATTCAAGGAGGGCACAGGACCTACACACGAACTTCTCTGCCCGCGAAGATAGATTTTAACGATTCTGCTTATCCAGCACATGGCTGGTTATACATTTTCTGTGGCTTCTTGGATGCAATGTGGCAGACATTTGTATACTGGTTATTGGGCGCTATGTCGAACGATTTGGCGAAGCTTGCTGTGTTCACAGGGTTTTGTATGTCGTCCCGACTGTTTCTCTCTCAGAACTTGGAACTCAATTCTCGTAGACAAGGGCTTGCAGTCCGCTGGTGCAGCTGGCGTATGGCATGCGGACGCCGTAGCAGCACCGTAAGTCTTTTCACTCCTGACGGCTAAAGTACAAAGAGCATGCAACTCTCTCTCGACAGCTACATGAATATCTTCATATCTACATGGGTTTTGTGTGCCGCTGGAGTTATCTTCGCACTCCCTATGATTCACTATCGTATCAAGGACCATACGGATCTGGACGACGCACAATAGTCCGTGTCTCCATTCTCTTGTCTGATTTGGTTTTGACGGTCCAACTTGCAGCGAAACTAAGGCACACGGCACTTCCTAGAGGTTTAACGATCACTCTCCTAGTAGTGTTTCCAGCGTAGCGCAATCGTAATGTCAGGTCAGATTGGGATGTGATGGAGAACAGTCCGCGTTGATCTCCTTCGGAACCTTCCCATACTTCTTCCAATGTCTGATATCATCGCATCAATAATCTGTCGCCATTCGCTTCGACCGATCATTCGAATCTGTATATCCATTTCCTGAATTTGAATATTTATGTTAATCACGTCGGATGCTGTCAAAGTCTGACCGCGCTATTGACAACCATTTAACACAATGTAACGAGGCTGAAATGTAAGTCTATCGTTGGAGGCGTCTAGCAAGGCTGTCTAAATTCTTGATTGAAAGGCAAAACCTTCCATCTTGACCTTTGGACTGTTGAAAGCTGACTGTTCATGGTCATTGGCGCAGTAATATTCTGTTGAATTCGTTGACAAGCAATGTCAGATGTGCAAGACACGAAATTACAATAAAGACAGCGCTAGCCTCGCGCTCGATTGAGCAAGTCGTGAATGGAATATTTATCACGCCACTGAAACGTTGTTGACAAGTTCACACGATCATTTACAAGACAATCCAACAGAGCTGACAAACTGTTTATCGCACACGATGGTTCCCAGGTAAAGGAAGGTCTAGCGTGTTACCTGACACCTTCCTCCCAAGATCCTCAACGGCTTGCTGGACAATTGCTGTAACCTCGCTCCGAATCTCGTCCATCTGCGCAGATCGACCAATGGCTTTCTGCTCCACGAAATCTTCGCCTGCTTCGACAGTCTGGCCAGGATCCATCCTCCCTCTACCGTGGAAATCACAGCAAAATTCTGATCTACCCGACAGTGACCCACTAGGGCGCTTCGATGCAGCGATGATCTGGTCGGGTGGTATCGGGTCGCCAAATGTGACACTGAGTTGGACACCCATCCTCGGCAGATACTTGTACGGGAACAAGCGGTGCTCTGGCATTAATTTATCAAAGCCTGGACATGTATGGTCGGGTATGGGAAGGACGACAGCGTGATACTCGTACCAGTCAGCCACATGGGTATTATTTGAGGTAGGATGTTGACCTCCGTGATGATCCGACCGCTGACGAGGGCGCATCATGGTGAGATGACACCAAACTGCATGATGCAGGACACGTACGTGCCCCATTTAAACCGCGGCAAATGAACTATACCATCAGTCCGTGGATACATGGCGGGTTGGTGTACCTTTCCTTCGCCAAACATGTGTAGCTATAATATAATTAATGTGCATAGAAAATGCGGCGACAACGACACAAACCCAGTGACCCTGATTTAACCTTTCTATAGCGAGGTCGATTGCTGGCTGCCAGATGCCATGTCCTCGAAATGTTTCTATCACCTGGCCTTTACGAAAGAAAGCGGAGAAGAGACTTTCTGACCAAAGCAGAAGTTCAGCGTGAGAAAAAAAAAGCCGTCGCTGCACTAACGGATTCGTAAACATGATGTCCGAGGCACCCAAGACCCATCGAATGGTGCGGGGGTCGGTAAGGTTTTCGAACGGCAGTATACCCCAAGCTAGAGGATCATCGAGGCTAAATAGAGAGGTAAGGGGGGAGATGATGGCAAGAGGGGCAGGGACGGACGTAGACAGGTGGTTGGATACTGCGGCTGACATTACGACGGGTAGGACGGGTGGGTGTGATACGCACCGGTGACTAAACCTTGACCATGGCGTCGACTCGCGAGGGTGTCCAGCAAGACAGGTAAATTACTGACGGTGATGGAACAAAGTCCGGAATGGAGGAATGCCTTGCAGGTGAGTCCGACTGCTGAAATGACTACAGAGGACAGCAGCTGGGACATTTGAACGCGTCGACGGCTGCCAGAGCTCAACCTCACATCGTGCTGACTAAGCGATAAGAAATTAAATTGATGTTCTTTTTCTTGCCAAGTCGCTGCGAGGACACAACTTCTCCAGCCGCGAGTTCGTCCGCTCTTCCTCCTCACGACGTGCCACGCAAGTTGGGCTTCGTTTGCGTGCTTCGCGCCGCTTTGTCGTTGAAGCGTGATCCTTCATGTTCGCCACGCTCCTGATATCCATCCTTTCCGCCTTCTTGCTGCTGTGCCTTCTTTCTCCCGCAGTGAGAAAGTCAATCCTGGAGGGGAGCGACTCTCTCGATGCTCATGAGGCTGGCCTTGCACTGGTTGCGTTGCGTTCGTAGTATTTTTCGGCGTTTGGTCGACAACATTCAAAAATTTCACAGGAAATCCTGTCAGAGAGAGTGGACCACCGGCATGCATGGCAAAATTGATCATGCTGAGACACAAAGTGAGTCTGTCTATCAGTTCTATCTCAACTACCAACGTTATCTAGATGCAAACCAGCACACGGAAACGCAGGAGTCCAACGGCCGTACGTCAATCACGAAACTTTGCACTCATTCAGCCTGCGCGCCCCCGCACTACCTGGGTTCGCATTGGCAGACCTTTTGCAGGCAAGCAAAACCACTAATTATACCTCTGCTGCGAGCATCTTCGAGTTATACCTACTACGCTCGGTTATTTATCACGGTGATACCCTTTATTCGACTCTTGCTCCGTTTCTCCGAGTGCCAAAGTCTTGTTGATAACTTGTTACGGTTGTGTATAGTTGGATTTTTCTTCTACTAGGGTTCTTTCGTGTATGGTTTTACGATGAAGAAGAATACAACACAAAGTAAAGTAGAAACCATAATAAACAAGCGCTATCTGCCAAATAAAATTCACCCGCACGCAAATTTACCTCTCCTGTTAGATACGGTGGACAACAAGCTCGAGGCCTTTGCCTTACGTGCGTCACTGGCGATAGGCGCATTCTTTGACTGCGTCGGCCTCAGTGAACCACCTCCGACTTTGGCTTTGCTGTGACCAGTAACAGCAGCGCTGTTGCCAGATCGTCCCGTGCCCTGGCGTTGATGGCTCTGATGCCTAGCCCAAGACATCATCTGTTTACGTTCTTGATCGTTCTCAATGTGTTGCCCCGGGCGCTGACACATTCACGTGAGCTCATGTGGTGTATTGCCACGAGAACGGACGAACCACAATATCGAAATCCATTTGACCAGCATTCGGATGCCGACCGGAAGTTTTGTTCCGTCGGTATTCCACCACCTTTACATGGACCGCGTCGTCAGCTTCGGTCACCATGGACTTGTCAATCCAACTTGTGTCTTCGGGGTCTAACATCTCAACCTCCTATAATACGGGTTAAGAGATGTCCAAGCTATATAAAACTCGCACCAACAGAATTACTTTGCGCCATCTCGCGTGCACGTCGGCGAATTTCATCCACAGATACACTGTCTTGCTCAGGCTGTTCAGGTGCGGCATCATCATCACCATCTGCGTGCATTGTACCGTCTTCTCGCAGATGTCTAAATTCGTCATCTTCGTCGATAAGGTCTTGGTGGTATGTATCATAGAACGCCCTTGTTTCTTCGTTTTGGCCTGGGGAATCATTTAGTTCACATACAAACTCCCGCAACTCAACACTCACCCAGAGCTTCAAGACTGTCACCTTCGATCTTTCGTTTCTTGTGTATCCGTTGGCGAATACGGCGTGCATCGTCATCATCGTCTTCGTCACTATCATCTTCCAAGCCAACTCCTCCATAACGGCGCTTAATCCGAAACTTGCCCTCAATGGCATCTTGGTGCAGTTTCTGAAGTCGCTGGTCATCTTCCTCCTCATGTTCTCTAACAAGAAAACTTCGTCAGACAGAACGAACGACAGGTAGTGGAAATGCCCATCTCACCTGTGTTTCTCCAGAACAAGATCCGCGGCCTCGGTTTCAGCATCCATGGCGGCGTCATCCACAAGCCCCTCAACGACCTTGTCTTGCCCATTATCATCCTCCTCTTCTTCATCCCCCTTCTTTGGCCCTCCAAAACCGAACATGTCATCCTCGTCAGATTCCTCGGCCTCGACCGCCACGAATTCCGACTTTTCATGTTTCTGTGCTTTGTGCGGCAGTTTAGCAGTTTTTCCGAGAATATTAAATGCGTTCAACTTTGCAACTTTGCAACTTTGCCCAGATAATTTCTGCTCCAATGGCGAAAGGCTACGTCTGCGTAATCGTTTTGGTGATTGCGGGTCCGGGGATGGCTCCCGAGAAACAGTAATCGATAACGTGCGAAGAGGAGGTCGCGCGCTAAGGAAATGTAGCTGCTTGGTGTGTGGTTGAGTTCCAATGAGGCTGGGCGCCTGGGAAGGTGTCATCCGGTACACCTGAGGGCTTGAATCTTCGGGACGAGTTTGTGTGAGAAATCTGATGAGACAAGCAATTAGAGGAACGAGTCCTAGTACAATGAAGACACTCGTACCCGTGGTCGTTAACATAGAGAAGTTCTTTTGGTCTGTCGTTTTGCCGGACCGCAGCAACAACATATTCTTGCTCTTTCTCAAATATGCTTTCTGCTTTCTGCTTTAGAGTTCCACTAACTTCAAGCGCCGGCTTCAATCCAACATCGAGCGTAAGCAATAAACCATCCTTTTCCGTCCCCTCGGCACGTTTCGTTAGGTTGCACTCTTCAGCCTAGCAAATATGTGCATCAGGTAACGGCCATCCAAGAAAGAACAAACTGACAGAGAACAATTGCGAGAACCCGTCATTTGGAAGAGGATGGATTGATTGCAACGAAGGGCCAGGGTTGATTTGATAGTGCAGTCTTTCCAAAAAGGACGGCTGTAGCGGCTTGAATCCAGATGGCTCATTTTCATCATTCTCCGAATCAAACGAAAGACGATTTATCCGGCCGATGCGCTCACTTCGCAAAACTGATGGTGACCCGAGGTTGGGTGTTGACGCAGAAGGGCGAGGTGGCGATGCCATTGTGCTTTGAAGAAGGCGCTCTGTGAACGAGGAATTGGCGGGAGGAGAGGATAAGAAAATATCATCATCGTCTTTCGAAATGTCTTTCAGTGGCGATCTGACATCTCCCTTTGGCGAACTTGGGGCGTCAACATGATCTGCGGCCGAAGAGAGCGAGGGGCTCCCTCCAACGTCATCCTTAGTGGATCCTAGTTTCGAGGCGAACAGCGTGTCCGAAGACAACAGCTCATGGCGCACAACAGCCTTGTTCTCTTTGTCGTCACTGCGATCGTACATCAATTTCGCGCTGTTCTCCTTATCGTTTTCATCCTCGGTTTGAGACTCCATCGAGGAAGCGGAATCCCTACGCACAGCATGACTGTTTCCTTCTCCTTCATCCTCAGATCCCATGACGACGTGAGGCCGTCGCCTCCCAGCTTTGCTACGTCTCAAAGGTGCAACAACCTCTTCATCATCATCTACTTGTGACTGTGGGACTTGCGAAATCTCCATGCCGTCGTTCGGCACACTATCCTCTTCATCCGCATCCATGGGATCAGGGCTCGCAGAACCCTCTGGAGCATAGTCTTCGTCACTTTCATCAGCGCTCGCCCCATCGTTGATTGTCCCTACGGCCACGAGACCCTGGTCAGCATACAACCCAAGCTTCTGCGAAAGCGAAGTTTGGGTGGTGTCTCCATCGGGATCCCGCAACAACTTTCCGCCTCCCTTGACCCACTCTTCTTCGTACCGATTGATGGACTTGAGCTGTTCCTTGGTGTGTCGCATCATCATATATTGATCCAGTTGCCTTTTGGTGAGTTGACCCTTGGAACCCTTCCCGGTACGTGCAAATGATGGTTTAGCATACTCTTGTAATTGCTGTTCTAAAGGTTTTTGAGGAGAAACTGCGACGGGGCGAACACTGGGATGGTTGATTTTTCGCAGCATGGCGATGTCTTTGGTAGGGCTACCGTGGGCCTTGTCCAGTCTTCGGTGGACGGCTTCTTCGCGAGCAACTGCATGCATATCATCTTTGACGATCAGCAAGTCTTCGTCTTCGTCTTCGCTGTCGATGTCCGCGTACTGCAAGACAACTTGCTTTATTTCCTGTAGCCTTTGCTGCTTCCCATCGGCTCGTCGAATAAAGGAAGTTACTGGTGCCATCTCGTCATCAGAATCGTTTGCCGCAGGGGGTAGCGCCTTGATACTCTTGGACGAAAACAGTTGATGGCTCGTTCCTACGTGTGCAGGTGATCTCAAGAGCCCCGAAGGTGCGCCAAACACGGTGTTCAGAGGTGGAAGTTGGGTTGGCTTGTCATTTGGAGACGAGAATTTCTCAATGGGGTCTGAAGGCAGCTCCGTACCCGAAGTTGGTGTTACAATGTTATCTCGCCTACAATGCAGATGAGTACGATTTTTGGTTGAGTGGCAAGACCACTAGGCTTACCGTAGACCGGCAAAGAATGTAGACAACGTGTGCTTGTGTTCTTGGGTACGAATCACTTCGACAGGGCGATTGGCTGCAATTCGAGAGGATTCGAAAGCAGCCTCGAGTCGTTCCTTCTTGGTCGGTGCCTGTCATCTTACTTTGAGAACTGGGCGAATCAATAACGGACGTGTTCGAGAACGTGTACCTTTATCTTGGGGCGTGCTGAGGGTTCGGCTCGCCTCCCTTTCTTTGCCTTGATCGGGAAACCGGCAGCCGAGGGTCGTTCGTCATCAAAGACAAGGGGGAGCACGTCGCGGGCAGGCGCCTTTCCTTTTGTCTTTCTTCTGACCATCTGGATTTCGCCGGAAGTAGGTGGTGTTGGGGATGAACGAGAGTGTGGTGTTGTAATGACGTGGCGAAGAGGAGAAGTAGAAGACGACTTGCTTGGTTCCTCTGTCTCCGACTCGGAGAGAAGAGGGCTGGGGACTCTGCTTGCACGCCGAAGCACAGAGGAGGACTCGGCTAGGTGTTCTTGGGTCGGAGTAGGGTGCAAAGTGGTCGGCAATGGAGACAACGAGGCACGAGAAGGATCACCGGAGGAACAGTGCGCTTGAGAAGAAAGGGAAGCAGTACCCATGGGGACGCTTTGAAGGTCTTTTACTTGAGACCGACCAGTGACTTGGCTGGATGGACCTGGCTCAGATGCATGCGGGTCGTGGTCGTCGAATTGATCATCCAGTTCTTTCAAACGATGCCTGAAACCGAACTGGAAGGAGCCAGGCGCGTTGGGACTGCGAGAGCTTTCGCTTTCTGACGCGTAAACCGACGGAGATGGCGACGACTGACGCGGCAGGTTGGATGCACCGTCGACATGAAGTACGGGGAGACAAGGACGGTTCGACCGCCTACCATAGACCACTTGGGCGCGCTTTATAGGCCCCTCGGCGGTGTCGTCAGCGCTGGCGCCGACTGCGGCCATGATGGTGGATGGGAACTCGAGTTCGCGGCCGTGACGTCCCACGACCGTGACTGGACGCGTTTATGGCAATCATCGCGTCGCGTCTCACCTCCACGCCGACGCCGCCCTCCACAGTCCCCCGACGCGTCCTCGACGCGTCCGACTTGCTCGCTACCGTCTCTACGACGAGTTGCTTTGCAGATGCTTGTGGGAATTGAGAGAGACAGGGGTTGTTCAAAATAGGAAGTGCTGTACAGCTCATCAGCCACTTGTCGGCAAACACCGACTGAGATCATCATCATCACCTTCCTCCTCCTCCTCCTCGACGTTCTCCAACCCACGATGAGGTACGTGCTCACCGTTCTGTCCGACGTGCCCGTTGTTCATTTTCCGTGTCTCTTCTAGTCATCGGAAAGTGCGCATCCTCGCCGATCTCCTCAAAGGTCCTGCCTGCTGACCACATCGTCCAGTACGAAGCACCACGCCATGGCTCTCTTGGTTTCCTCCCCCGCAAGCGCGCCGCGCGCCACCGCGGAAAGGTCAAGTCTTTTCCAAGGGTCTGTACAATTCCTCCGCTTCCCTTTCGTCTTCCAACTCCCCCCCATCAGGATGACCCCAAGAAGCCCGTCCACTTGACTGCCTTCATGGGTTACAAGGCAGGTATGACCCACATCGTTCGCGACCTCGACCGTCAAGGTTCCAGTACGTGTCCTGTCGTTACTTCGCTTCGCACTCCTCACCCCGTCCTTAGAGATGCACAAGCGCGAGATTGTCGAGGCAGTCACGATCGTCGAAACACCCCCCTTGATTGTCGTCGGTGTCGTCGGTTATGTCGAAACCCCCAGGGGGCTCCGCACCCTTACCACCGTCTGGGCTTCCCACCTCTCAGACGAAGTCAAGCGCCGCTTCTACAAGAACTGGTACCGTTCCAAGAAGAAGGCCTTCACTCGCTACGCAAAGAAGCACGCAGAGGATGGTGGCAAGTCTACTGCCCGCGAGCTGGAGCGCATCCGCAAGTACTGTACCGTCGTCCGTGTCCTCGCACACACCCAAATTCGCAAGACCGGGCTCAGTCAGAAAAAGGCTCATCTCATGGAGATTCAGGTCAACGGTGGCTCAATCGCAGACAAGGTTGAATTTGCACACGGCTTGTTCGAGAAGCCTGTGGACATCAGCGCCGTGTTCGAACAAGACGAGGTTATCGACGTCATCGCCGTCACCAAGGGTCATGGTTTCGAGGGCGTTACCCACCGCTGGGGTACCAAGAAACTTCCCCGTAAGACTCACAAGGGTCTCCGCAAAGTTGCCTGCATTGGTGCATGGCACCCTTCCAAAGTCATGTTCTCCGTGGCACGTGCCGGTCAGAGTGAGTGCATTTCACTCCCCTCGACTGGAGCGTATCTCACCGGTCGATCACATAGACGGCTACCACCACCGTACGGAACTCAACAAGAAGATATACCGCATTGGCGTTGGTTCCGACGACTCGAATGCATCGACCGAGTCGGACATCACGAAAAAGACGATTACACCATTGGGCGGCTTCCCCCATTATGGTGTGGTAAAGAACGATTACTTGATGCTCAAGGGTTCCGTCCCTGGTACCAAGAAGCGTGTCATTACACTCCGGAAATCGCTGATGACCCACACCTCGCGCCGGGACCTCGAGAAGATCGACCTCAAATTCATCGATACATCGTCCAAGTTCGGTGTAAGTACCAATGCCTTTTTCAACCTGAGGTGCCCTAATGTGTGTACAGCATGGTTCCTTCCAAACTGCCGAAGAAAAAGCTGCATTCTTGGGAACGCTCAAGGAAAAGCATTGATGACTCGTTTCACGTACTACTTACTAGGCATTATGTCCCTCTTTACACCGACATCTTCTTTGCTATGAATGCGAGCATTGTACATACATGAGTAGTGACGTCTGAACTAAGCTTGTCGCCGCTGAGTGCTCTTACCACGACCGTCACGACCCTGTCAGTCTCGGTATGGTCACCGTCTGCATTGCACGAAACACCGACTCACTGTCTACATCGTCAGGATGACTGTATTGAACGCTCATGTTCAAAGGGTCCACATCGGGCCTCCAATCTTTGCCTGTCCTGTCCTCCCAAACATGCGGAACTTGGCGCAACTCAGCCCTCTGTATGACAAGCCATTTCGCGGCCCCCAGAAGAATCTCCTCCACTTTCAAACAAAGTGTACTGCAACGACGAAACGGGCCAAGGAGTCGCGATGCATTCGGCGTGAGCGGCACGAGCTTGCATCCTTCTCGCCCTGCCAATGGGACACCCTGCTTGGCCCGCCCATCTGTTTTTTCAGGAATGCAGGCGCTGCCTCGAGAGAAAATCGGCGTCGAACATCTCGTCGGCATCGATTCGCTCTCAGCCACGCCAGGCCACCGGCAATCACGCGTTCAAGCCCGCTGCAAAGTTCTCGATCATACCGAAGGAAAATGCCCAGCTCGGAGACGTCGCACACTTTTGTGGGTAATGCTCACGGCGAAGACGCCCGATCGAGCTTGGGCGGCTTACAAGGAATTGCTTTCGCATCGGGTCGTAATACCACATCATATGCTTCACCAATTAGCACGCCTTCTTGCATCAATCAAACCCCGGACTCGTACCGTTCACATCCAACTTCTTTCTGTTCTGGAGACTCTGAAAAGAAATCGAGGCCAGCTTCGCTTATGGGAGTGGAACACGTTGATAGACAGCGCCGGAAAACAGTGGCACAAAACGAGACTGGAAGACTATGAGAACTCGCTCGACATCTTTAATAAGAGAGGTGTTCTTCCTACGGGGAACGCTGCCTCCGCTGATGAGGCTGTCGATGCGGAAGCTGGTTCAAGTGCAATACATCAGAACCCGGACATCTGGACCTATAATATTCTTCTATCCATTGCCTCTCGCTCCAACTTGCCCCTTGCTGTCCGTCACGCGTCTTCCCTCCTGCTCGCCTCTGGTCTTACTCCCAACCGACTTACTCATCTATGCCTCCTCCGCCACTTCGCTTCCCGGAATGACCTTCGCAGCGTTCGCTCCACGTTGCGGAAGATGACACAGCAGGGCTTAGAAGTTGGCCTGGACGGGACCAATGCATGCTTGTGGGCGTATGCGCGGAGTGCGCGTTTCGACGTCGCATTGCGCATTTACCATGTCCTGCGTAGCAATATCAAGTCTGCCCCCAGGACTGAAAACTACGACGTGAATGAGGATTCTTGCTATATCCGCGATACCATTGGACTCGACATTCCAGATTGCATCGAACCCAACGAAATTACTTACACGATGATGATTCAGTCCCTTGCTTATCACGGGGACCTGAAGAAGGCCCTTGGTGTCTTTGTTGACATGCTTTCAACCCCCCATCGCGAAGCCGGAGTTCGCGCGACAGTGCGCTACAAGCCATCGATGGCAGCTTTCAGGGCACTCTTCCTTGGTTTTTCACGCCATGGACGAGAACCAGAACATCGTACGGCGAGGGCAGAGTCCGTTGCAACGCTCCTTCCGTCTTCATGGGACCAGGACGCGCTCGAGACCGTGTTTACCGCATTCTTACAACTCCCGAGCCTCCCAAAGCCCACTGGCAGAGTTATCTACTGGATCCTTGTTGCGTTTGACAAGACAAGTGGCAACGACACCGCCAAGCTCCGCGAAGTATGGACCAAGTTGGAATGCAAGTTTGGCGGTGGTTGGGGCGGGCGTTTGGAAGAATTCAGAAAGTCCATCTTTAGTTCGAGCGATGGAAATATATAGGTACTATGGATTTTGCTAATCGGTCCAATACAGTTGTGATAGAGTTGCAAGAATTCCGAGTTGAATTGCTGATTGCACGTTAAATGTCCTGGTCCCCGTTGTCCCTCCTCCACTTGGCAAACTCGTCCCACCCAACCACACACTTCCTGCTTTGGTACCTGCGAAGGTGGATACTTCGCCGTATCTCTTCGGTGATGGTACCATTCCAATCTGCTTTCTGGATGGCATTGTCGATGGCTTCGATCTTATCCCATCCTTGATCAACCATCACCTCGGGCAAGAATGTGGCGGAAAGAGTCTTCTTGGAAAACAGGCGGGGCAAGAACGGGGAAGATGAAAACGGGGAGGGAGCAGACGAATCTGTGGATGGGTATATAGACGGATTCGGGAAACTAATGTGTATTCCATGGACGCCGACTGTCCAGTCGAGATACGACGACGCGTCCTCAAAGTCGGTCAACAATGAGACCCTGCCAGACCCGCAGGGGGTTTAAGAACGCGCCTCGGGAGAAACGCGGCTGCGTGGTATACGCACCCGCATTCGAGCAAAGGAAGCTCCTTTGCTTCTATCTTTCTGAATCGGGAGTCCTGGAAGGCACTTATGAGCGCGTATTCAGCGATGCCCTCGTGTATCGGCATGGGCTCAAAGTTGCCTATGCAACCCCTCAGCTTGGATCCCCGTCCAGGGCGAGAAGACTTGATGTTCCAAGTGACGAAGAGGGGGCTAGATGAAGTCGATCAGCGTCCTTTGAGCGGGGATATGACACGATAGCGACGCACAACTTCTCGTCTGGGAAAGATGGAGGGATACGGGTGCTGTCCGTGAGGGTGCAATACAACATATCAAAGGCATGGAAACAATGGTTCGGGGTGCAGGTCTTGTCGTCCTCAACTGCTGTCAGACCTCCCGTAGGATCGATGGGGAGGAGAGACATGACGGCCAGGGGACAGGAGACCTTGAGGCGACCCTTGACACGCACACACAGCTCATATACGCCTTCCTATCTGGGTACTGGGACGGAAAAAAAAAAGAATGGCGGTCCTTGACAGCGATGTCGTCGACTATGAACACATTGTTAAGCTGTATCGGTGTAACGTAGAGTATATGGTATAAAGAGATAAATCAGAGTTGAATAAGGGTAAAGGGAGAAAAGATGTGGCTTGATGTCAACGTGAGCCTAAGAACCATAAAGGTGGTGCATAAGACATAGCAAGGGGTGTGGGTCGAAAGAAGGCAGTAGATGGTGGGAGCATGCCAAAACAAAAAAAAGGGGGGCCGTACGGCTGTCATGAAGAACAGCAGCTCCAGCCTCCCGTAGTGGAACGAGCTTTCTCGCGTGCCTCTTCTTCCTCCGCCTGAGCTGCCCACGTTGGCGTGCTCGCCGACGTCAAAAGCACGCTATCACGCTTTCGGAGTTCGTTCTCTCGTTCGATGACATCCTTTCTCTCGATTATCGCCCCAATGAGAGAATCAAAAAGTGCGTGTATGCCTGCGATGGGTTGGTACATGAGCGTATGGCAAGTCTGTTCGCTCACCGAGATCGTCCTTTGCAGATACCTCGAAGAGCTCCATACCCTGGTGAAGGCCCCATTCTTGGCTATCCTCTGCTTCGTCTTCATCCCAGCTATTGCCGGTCGACTCTGTGTTTTCGTTCCACGCTCCGGCATACCGTCCCAAGTTGGAACAAAATCGTGTCTGGGAAGACTCAACGGTCTTTGATCTGTTTAAATTTACTCCGGTGGTCGTTTTCGAGCGGGGGAGGCCGCTGGAAGTGTTGCAGCGTTTAAGTCCGTCACCACTGATAGCTGGATCAAGATAGGAGGCGCTGATGGGAAGGGAAGACTTGATAGGTGTGGAATTCAGCGGAGCAGAGCGGATGCTAGTGAAGGAGGTAAACCTCGGACGAATATACGACAAGGTTGATGGGGGAGGCGGTGGAGGGGGCATGGGAGATGGGGGTCGGGGTGGGGGGAACCAGTTGTGTAGAGACAAGCGCGCAAGATCTGACGTGACTTGGCGCTGGTGGTGCAAATCTGCTTTGGAACCGACGATGTAGATGATGAGTTCTGGGGGACAATTTTTCTTCAACTCTGGACGAAGCAGTTGATGAGTCGGAACTAGGGACGGAGAAATGGAGACTCGCCTGCAAGCCAGCCTCGTATATCGTCAAACGTGGAAGCATTCGTTATATCGTACAAAAGGAGGGCAGCGTTGGCACCTCGATAATACATGGGGGCCTGGGAGGAACAGTTTTGGACGGGGGAGGCAGGGAAGGAAGAAGCTAACCATGCTGCGAAATCTCTCCTGTCCAGCGGTGTCCCAGAGCTGAAGACGGACCTTGAGGCCGTCGACATAGACTTTCTTGGTAACGAAGAAGGCACCGGTGGTAGAGGTGACGTTCCTGGGATCAAACTTGTCCTGCGTGTAGCGATGGAGGAGACTCGTCTTTCCGACGCCTGCGAGGGGATATCGGAGTGGGTGGCGAACGTGAGTGAAGAGGACGGACCAGTGTTGCCCATGACGACTATTTTGGCATCTATGCCGTGTTCATACCTGGCCGGGGAAGGGCGGTCCCAAGCGCGATAGTCGGCCATTCCGAGTGGAGGTCGACGGCGAATGGGAATGCCACGTATGGCGGGGAAGAGGACGGGGGAGCGGGGGGGAGGAGGAGGAGGGGGAGGAGGAAGAGATGGCAACTCGGGTGCCCGGCTCAGCCTGACGCGACCGGACTCACGTGGTTGCTCAGAGGACTACAAAACGGGGAATGCCCATCAAATTTGGACAGGATAGCGAATACACTACATATTGGCTGTACTCGTTCTACTCCTGAGTCGCGGGGGGGAATTCGAACACCACTTCCTTGCCAGTCAAGCGACGGTATACCGACGAAAACGAGTCCAACTTGTACTCCAGCGAGGTGGCATCTTTCGAGTCAAGAATCCTGCGCTAGCACTCAGCACAGCTCGTCGCCAAGTACCACAGGTCACCTACACTTTCAACAGCTTCGACCCGTCGACAGCAACCCGCGTCCTCTTCCCAACAATCTCCGTGGGGAAGACGAGGTCCTCGAGAATCTTCTCGTGCACCGACGTGAGTGTGCGGGACCGTGGTCTCTTTTGTTTGGTGCGCGAGTTGCGCGTGGGTTTGCTCAGCATCCGACGCTGGGCGACAAATACGACATGTCTGTCAGAGAATTTCTTTTCCAGTTCCCGGGTGAGCCTGTGACGTTCGCATTCAGCTGGCGGCCACCCTTGCAAGAATGCACACACCGTTGCTGGACCTTGCGGAACGCCTTCAGTTGCGGAACGGGAACAAAAACGACGATCGCCTTTTTGCCACCTCGCACATCAACTTCGCGGGCAGCAGAGATCTGTAGGGGACGGAGCTCGGCCTTGAGTTCGGGGACGTTGTTCTCCAGGTCACAAAGGGCCTGGGCGACGCTGGTTTCTGTCTCGTCAGGAGACGTTTGAGGAGCGTTGGCGGTGCGAAGGATCTTGTGGTTGACAGACATGATGGGTCTAGAGATGGACTGGTCAGCACCCCGCAATACAAGTACGCATCCATCGAATCCAAGTATTCCTGCTGGACGACGCAGCCCTACGACGTTCAGCAGGCCCACCAACCGACAAATGTCACGCTAACAGAGCCTGGAATGGACTCACCGAGCTCGACGCCTGTGTCTCAATGTCTTTTGTGGGTCAGTCTATGCGCATGGCGCTCATCTCTATCATCCGGCCAAACACGACCAATGAAACCTATTTAGGATATCATACCCCTATCACGCAGCTCTGGTACGCTTGTACTCGTCCACCCATTTCTGTTCCACGCCGCCCCTTGGTACCACTGCAAATGTCAGATATCCGTCCTTTATCTCGAGTCCATCCGCAGGATCCCCATCCTTTGCCTTTGCTGCCCCGAATACGTCGCGTAGCGTCATCTTCTTTCCCACCTTGAGCAGCCGTCTTCGATGCGTCATTGCATACACTACAAGGTTGCTGGCCGTGTATTCCTCCTTTTCGTCCCAGGTCGGTGCAGGCGCTTGTGGTGGGAACATTCGAGAAATGTGAGCATGGAAAGTCGTGTCCTCCACGAAATGTGCAATGACATCCGACATCGCATATTGAGGGTACAAGAAGAAGACCGGAAAGATGAGTGTCGACCGGGTGGGATCTTCAGAATCAAGGTGTGGAGAATATATATTATTAGTCGTCCCCTGTGGGTCGCTGGTTAGGTAGAGGTGTCGTTCCTACCATCCTGCGTTTCCATCCATGCCAATTCCAAAGGAAGCCAATCACTTACCTTGAAGGCCATTCGGAGATGTTGCTTCTCTTCCGTTTCTTTGCGCAAGCGTTCCTTGTTTATCTGACGCTGTCGGTCTTTTGCTTTTCTTACACTTTGTGCATGTGTCCGAAAAGACAGTACAGCCTGGTTGTGAGGATCGAACAAGAGACACCGATCACAGCAGTCCAGGGTCTCCTCGAGTCGATTCAGAGCCAGCAGTGCTGTCGCTGAACGATACAGCGCCTTTGACGACTTGGCATTCACACTCAGTGCTTTTGAGCAGTCCTT